>JAAILG010008654.1:9128-27844 GCA_012026655.1 Hydrolagus affinis
AGTAGGCCTTTCAGCTCTTCGAGCCTGTTTTGCCATTTAATTAGATCATGGTTGATCCATACCTCTACTAATCCTTTGCCATCTCTACTAAGTGGGAAGATGATGGGCTTTCAGGTATGATGGCCTCTGTATGGAATTCTGAATAGAGTACTGGACAAATGGTCATGGCTGAGTTCACCTCGATTCGAGTTTACAATAGTTCTGGTTGAGTTTATCAGTAGTTTAGCTTGAGTGTATCACAACAGCAAACGACATTTTATAATGGGATGGTGCCCCAGAGTGTTGCCCAGGCAAGTATGTGCATCCGAGCTGGGGGTTGTGGTCAGGAGAGGTGGAGGTGGTTGAGGGTGTTGGTAGGTGGGTGTCGGAATGAGCGGTTGAAGAGGAAGTTCTTGAGACTGGTGTTCAACATGTCAAGGGTGTTGTGGATAATTTTGTCACTGGTTGTTGACCTTGTGGAGTCCTGTAGTTCAGTGTTTATAGCACTCGTCTTGCAAGCGAGAGACCTGGTTTCGATTCCAGGCAGGGCAAAACCTTGGGCAAGATTCCTTACGCCTGCTAATAATCCATAAAAAAAAAAAATCGGCCATTTAATTACACGACTCTTTGTGGGGATCATTCTGCGCACAATTGCCTGCAGGATTTTGCCCACAAATATACAGTCAATTTACTTAATAGTATATCTGTGAAGCGCTTTGAGACATCTAGAAAATGTGAAAGGCGCTCCATCAAATGCAAGGGTTATTATTATTATTATTCCTAGCCGTAAGCACAGATATTCTCTCTCTTAACTGAGCTCCATTGTCCATGTAGTTCCTCTTTACACTGTGTGGTAGACAATCTTGTACTTTTTAACGTTTTTTGGACCATGAACCCATGACACTCGGAAACTGGACCTTTGGGGTTCGGAGGTGTGTAGCTTTTGAGGACGTTTGAAAGGCGAGGCTGTGAGAGAGACAAATTTTCGACTTTAATGCAAACAGTCGTAACAATGACAACAGTAATCAAAATAATAGCAATAACCATTATTATAACCAGGATTACAAAGTATTTGTGTTTCATATATCCCGTCTTCAAGCCATCTCAAAGCGCTTCCACAAGATGTACTATCTACTGATTGCATATTTTTATGAGGAAAACATGGCAGCCGATCGTACACGGCAGTGTCCCACGAACAGTCATAGATTGAGTGAACAAATTAAAATTACTATTTAAATTAGGATAATAGCAATGATTAATTTTAGCCCGCTAAGCATTGCAATAATTATAGGAAAAATATAATTTATATGTATATAAAAATGATAACGTTTATTTTTCTTGATGTACTGCAATTAAACTCCGGATAAGTCTAAGGGTAGAGAACACAGTGACTGGTAATCAACAATAGCGAGTTGGGCAAAACACATGAATAAACAGTGGTCAATATAACTGCAACACAATGACTTAAGTATGAATGATAAATTGAGCCAGCAACAGCTTATCAGGAGTTTACTGTGTATGATATGCTACATAAATGTGTACGTTATATATATTTGAATGTAATGTATATTTTTATATGAAACGTATTCTTACACACTATATATTTTACTTAATTATTATATATTCATTAGAATAAGAATGGTGATTGACTGCACTGGCTCCCTGTACCGGAGAGAATCGATTTCAAGATCCTCACGATTGTATTCGAATCCCTTCACTTCCCTGTACCCCGCTACTTCTCTGAATTCCTCTTCTCCCATCACAACAGCACACATTGCCTTCACTCCACTGGGTGTGGCCTCCACCTTCTCCCCTAATCCTCTGCTCTACAATCGGCGGCCGTGCCTTCAGCCACTACGTCTCGAGGCTCTGGAACTCCCTCACTCTCTTCGCCTCGCCACCTACTTTCCTATTTTCAGGTCGTAACTAAAAACCCTTGTTTTAGGTCACCTTCTTTCGCTTCCCGCTTCCTCAGCCCCGGGATCCTTTATTGTGAAGCGCTCTAAGATGCCTTTTGGCGTGGAAAGCGCTCTATAAATCCAAGTTGTGGTTCCTGTTGTGATACCAATAAAATATTGTTATAGATATTATTGTGTTAGTTGAATAGTTATCATGACTACTAAAATAATAAAATTAACCGTTGCTAATAATTACTAACATCATAATATTCTTATCCAACCCTGTTGCATACTCATCTGTAGCCTTGCTCCAGTCCCACTGTCAACTCGCCCATTTTATAGGTTCCTAGCTATCTTCGATGTGTGCTTGAGGCACTCAATCCCTCACTTTTCATTAGGCCTCTTGTTAACAAGTAAACATTCAATTTCTGTGGAAATCTCCAACGGAAAATGGAGCGGCTGTATTTACAGCCAAAGATAAGCTGTGGACTTTGACTTGGGTGTGTTATTACCTGTACAGCCCAGGCAATGAAGCTACATCACTGAGTGGCTCTGGAACCGGTGGCTGGAAGTTTTGCTCAGCCAGAGGAAGGGAGGACCATGAGTATCTTATTATATCTCAAAATGGCTGAGATAAACCATACGGGTACCACAGGCTTGAAATGCTTGGAGTTTTTTCAGCCGAATAAATAAGTTAAAGATCTTCTGAAGAATTCGATTGATTTGTAACAAAAAGTTATAAATCTTCTGATGAATTTTATTGATGTGCGATATTCTTTCAGCTCAGTATTAGGCCACATTGCTGCTAAATGCTCTGACACACTGGCTGTGTGGTTGGTACAGTGTTGTTGTTACTGGTGGTGCATTCTGTAAGACTCCACTTTCCGTGGCTGAAGATCGCTAGCCAATCTAACGCTGGTTTATGGATTATCGTTCCATCTCGGAAGATCAGTCTCATCAAGACGTGGAGTGGGGTGTAGATAAGCTGGGATATTGCTGAATGCTGCTCACTAGCTTTCACCCTGTGGGTAATCGGGCTCAATTATTTTAAAATCTTTATTTTATCGACCACATATCACATTTTCCCTTTCCCGACAAGTAGAAAACATTTTGCGTTATTGACTGTTAAGGAGGGACAGGCTGAGCTCACTGATGCTTAACAGCACATCATGGACCCAAGTCCAGAGAACAAACCACAGTTATACTACCTGAAAACATCCTATAAAGGCAACATTGCCTGTTTGCCTTGAAAAGGTTTCACTGACAGTTACACAAATTAGGGTCAAATAGCAGGAACAGGAGATTAGACACAGAATGCAGGGGATGGGCTGAATTGGGCAGGTAACTGGAATGGGAAAGAAGAAAATTGAAATAAGTGGGATTGTTTACCACCTTGTTACAGAAGAGATTCCTGAGCCCACATCATTGTGAATGTCGTAAGACACAGACACGCACAGCTCCGCTCAGTGATTGAGCAGAAGGAAGAGAAGACGGTCAGTTTGCTGATTATAGTCTGTACGTTACGCTATCTGTTTGAATCATAGAATCCTAGAATTATATAATGTTACGGCACAGAAGGAGGCCATTCTGCCCATCGAGTCTATGCCGGCTGTTTGACCGAGCAAGTCACTTTCAATAACCCCAATTACCAGCTTTCTCCCCATAACACTGCAACCCAGCCTTCCCCAGATACCTATCTAGTTCTATCTTAAAAGCTGCTATCGAATCGGACCTCACTACCCTTTCAGGCAGATCATTCCAAATTCCAACAACTCCCTGAGTAAAAAAAAATATTCTAACCTCCCCTCTGCTTCTTCTGGTAGATATCTTAAGACTGTGACCACTGGACACAGACACATCTACGAGTGGAAACACCTTTTCCCTATCTAGCATGTCGAAACCTTTCATGATGTTGAAGACCTCTACCAGATCCCCGCGTAATCTTCTCTGCTCCAACGGGAAAAATCCTAATTTCTCCAGCCTGTCCTCATAGCTAAGTTTCCCCTTTCCTGGTAAGATTCTCGTGAATCTTCTCTGCACCCTTTAATGTGCCTTAATTTCCTTCCTGCAGTAAGGTGTCCGGAACTGGACGCAATAGTCAAGCTGAGCCTAACCAGTGTTTTGTATAGATTAACCATAACCTCCGTACCCTTATCCTCTATACCCATACTAATAAACTCAGTACACCAAATGCCGTTTTCACTGCCTTATCTACCTGCACTGGTACATTTAATGATTCGCTTACTTGAATACCCAGATCTCTCTGTACGGTCACCCCCCTTGTGATTGAGCTACCATGTTTATATTGCCTCCTATCATTTTTCCTACCTAAGTGTATTACCACACACTTATCCACACTAAATTCCATCTGCCGCATGTCAGCCCATTCCACCAATCTGTGTATGTCTGCTTGCAGTTGGTTACAGTCATCCTCACTATTTACTACCGTACCTAACTGTGTATCATCTGCAAATTTGGAAATAGTGCTGTCTATGCCCAAGTCCAGATAATTAATATATTACAAAAAGCAGCGGTCCCAATACCGATACATGTGGGACACCGCTGCACAACTTCTTCCATTTGAAGGTGCATTTAGTCAAAGAGGAGGGTCTTGACGTGGTCTTGAGTTCGGTCTTGAAGGAGTCAAGGGTGTTGCTGATATGTTGAGACTGTTGATTGGAGTTTCTGAGGTTGGAGGCAGAATGTTTGCTTGTCCAGCATCGAATGGTGAAGCAGTCGAGGCATGCTCTGCTATATTGGCATCAGCATGCAGTGCAGATTGAATGAGCGGATTTATAGGGTTGGAATGGCGAAGAAATAGCGGGGGGGCGCGGCCATGTAGATCTTTTAATTTGAAGACTACGATCTCGAATTGTATCCTCTGTCTGATGGAAATCCATTTGTTTCGGGTGAGCATGGGAATTGTAGGGTTACGGAGTCTGCTGCTGGAGGGGAGAATGAATATCGCCATTTTTTTTCTTTCTACATAATTGTTAATTATTTTAGTTGAGATCGTTCTGATATAATTGGCTATTAAAGAAGTAAAGGTCGAGATCACTGGGCCTCAAAATAACCTGATTGTCGCAAGTACGGAACCCAACCCTAATATGTATTACAAAAAAATATCCATAAAAGGCAACATTATCTATTGACCTTGACAAGGATTCACTGACTGTTACGCAAATGAGCGTCAAAGTGCAGAAAGAGGAGATTAGACACAGAGCGCAGGGGATTGGATGAATTGGGCAGGTGACTGGAATTGGAAAGAGGAAAGGTTGAATTAAGTCAAGTAAGTGGGTGGCGGTGTAATTGTCGTACTGGCGGTGAGTCTGATGATTGATGGGAAACCCAGTTATTGGAGGATAGAGCGTGGCTGTTATATACAGTGCATTTTGGCCAAGGTGTGTTTATTACCATGTTATAGCAGAGGTTCCTGAGCCTACATCACTGAGAGGATCGGGAGCCACAGGAACGGACTGCTCCGCTCAGCGAATGTGGAGGAAAAGAAGATGTGAGTTTCCTGATTATATTCCGCACTTCACGATATGTGTTTGTCAGCTGGGTGTTTTAATGGAGGCGCATTTGATGAGTGAGGTGGGTCCTGAGATGGGACTCGGTGGAATAAAGGGAGTTATCGAAGTGAAGGGAATGTTAATTTGTGTTTCTGAGGGTGAGGGTATAACGACTGAAGGCCCATTCGCCAACTGTGGGGCAGGTGAGGCATGGAATTGAAGTTAACCACATCCCGCTGTGCAGGAGGGGTGGGCAAGTTTGTCGGGTTCAGAAAGTCGTATAGATAGGGGAAGTGGAATAATGGAGAGCTTTGAAGGTGAGGACAAGTTTCTGGAATTGAATAATCTCTTTGAAGTGAAGCCAGTGGAGCTCGGATGGTAGGGTCACAGAATCTGTTGCTGGAGCTGAGTCTGAATGTCGCCGTTTTGTTTTTCCTCTTTCCCTACAAGTAGAAATTAGCTTACTTCAGATAGCTCTGATATGTTTCGTTTTTGAAGAGGTGAACCTTAAGATCACTGAGGCTCAACAAAATCTCTTGGTCGCAACTCCAAAACCCAACCCTCAGTTATATTACCAGAAAATATCCATGAAAGGCAATATTGACTTTTGGCCTTGATAAGATTTCACTGACTGTTACACAAATAAGGGTCTAAGAGCAGGATCAGGAGATTAGATACAGAGCGCAGGGATGGGCTGTATTGGGCAGATGACTGGAATGGGAAAGCGAAAATGTGCGAATAAGTGTCATTGTCGCATTGGGATTAGTCTGATGGTGGATTAACGGACAGATTGTGTAGGTAACGTAGATTAGAATTTTGCCAATGTGGGTTTAACACCCTGTTACAGCAGAGGCTCCAAAACCCACACCATTTAGATAATAGGGAGAAATTGGAACCGACTCCTGCGCTCAATGATTGAGTAGGGCGAGAAGACACAGAGTTTGCTGATCAGAATCTGCACATCACTGTTTGTGTTTGTTAGCTGATAGATGGTGCATTCGGTCAAAGAGTAGGGTCATGAAGTGGGACTTGAAGGTGGCATGGGATGTGTTGATGTGGAGGGGTTGTTGATTGGAATTTCTGAGTGAGGAAGCAGAATGGCTGCTGGCCCAGCCGTTAATGGTGGGGCAAGCGAGGCAGTCTACGTGAAGTTGGCCACAGCCGCAGTGCATTTAGCGGTGGATAGGATTTATAAGGGTGCAGATATAGTGAGGCAACTAGGCCACGTAGAGCATTTAAGTTGACCATCAAGACCTGGAATATTATCCTCTTTATGATAGGAAGACAGTGGAGCCGAGCGAGGGTGCAATGGTAGCGACAAGTAGCCTTTTGCTGGACAGATGACTGGATGTCGTCATTTCTTTTTACTTTCCTCACAAGTAGAAATTATCTTGGTTAACTTAGCTCTCATATGATTGGCTTTTAAAGAGTCAATGTTTGCGATCACTGAGGCTCAAAATAACCTGCTGTTCGCAAGTCCGGATCCCAACCCTCAGCTATATTACAAACAAAATCCATAAAATACAACATTGTCTATTCGATACAGTTTTACTGACTGTTTCACGAACGATGGTCAGAGAGCAGGAACAGGAGACTAGCTACAGAAAGCAGGATATTGGCCTGAGTTGGGTAAGTGACTTGAATGGGAAAGAAGGAAATTTGACTAGAGTGTGAAGAGGAGTCAATGTCTGATGATGGATGGGAAGCAGAGTGATTGGATGACAGATTGTGGCTGTGATGTACAGTGCACTTTGGGCAAGGTGTGGTTATCACCGTGTTACAGCGGAGGTTCATGACCCCAAATCACGCAGAGGATCGGAAGCCACAGGGATGGAGTGCTCGGATCAGTGAGTGAGTAGCAAGAAAAGACGGTGAGTTTGCTTCCAGGAGTCTGCACGTCACGTTTCGTGATTGTCAGCTGATTGAAGGTGTATTTGACTTAGGTCGAGGCTCTTCAGGTTGAGTCCTGAAGGAGTCAACGGAGTTGCGATTTGCTTGCCCTGTTTGCTACCAAAGTCGTAAAACTATTTGGGATGCCGTGTGATGTTTACAATACCATCCAGAATGCAGTATTCGTTAAGAATAACAATATTCGGATGAGGCGCTGTATAACGTGTTTGATGTGCCCAAATTGGCTGCTGCATTCACCAACGAAAATCAACAACAAATGTACGCTTCTGTAGCACCTTGCACGTCAAGGGGACGTCCTGAAGCGCTGGACATTTATTGCTTGAGACCTGAGCTGAGCATAGTGCGGGAGGGAAAGGAGTTATTAGAAGCTGCTGATGGGTCCATCGAATAAGAGAATCTTGGGGATAGATTTGAAGGAGGCCAGGAACGATGCCCCGAAGCGGAGGGAAAGCGGTATGGAGTTCCAGATGTTGGGGGCAGAGTGGCTGAACGTTCGTGATACGTGGAGGAGGACAAAGCCCGCTGAGCGGCGTGGGCTGGCAGATTTGTAAGGGGATAGCAGGTCACAGTTGTAGGGTGGGGCGAGGTTGTGTAGTGCATTAGATATGAGGACCAGGAACTTAATTTGGATCCTCGGGATGATGGGTAGCCAATGAGTTCGGGCGAGAATGGGGGAGCTGGGGTCACAGATTTTGGAACGGCAGCGTACATGGGCCGCAGAGTTCTTGATTATGTCCAGCAAATAGAGGGATGAATTGGAAAGGCCGACCAGCAGGGCATTTGTATGATCGAGCCGAGATGTTATAAAGTGGTAGATGAGGGTGTCAGCGGCTGCACGGATGAGGTACTGGCGGAGTTGTGCAATGTTGCGAAAATTGGGAAAGGCAGAGTAAGTCATTGGTTGGATATGGGGGAGGTAAGACACTTGGGGTCAAACAAGATATCTAGTTTCCTGACTGGCTTGGTGAGGTTGAGTCTGCAACCATGATTTTAATGCTGCCAACCCTTGAACGCGCCAGTGCGAGCCAGTAATTGGGGCCTCAGTCTTGTAGACATTGAACTGTACGAAGCTAGCTCTCATCCGGGACTGGATGTGTGTGACAGACAGTATGTCAGGATAGTAGTAGTCCTGCGTTCGAAGGTAGAGGCACATAAATAGAGTTATATTCCATCCGCATACTTGTGGAATTTAACCCCATGTGTGCAGATTATGTAAACAAGTGGGTTAATGTAGATGTCGAAAAGTAATGAGCCAAGGACAGGGTCCTGGAGGACGCCATTGGGACCAATGTCCTTGCATGTAAATTGTCTAATCTGCAGTGAGAGGGGTAGGGTGGTTAAACTAACTATGAGGGGTGATCAATTAAAACTCCACCAAAGCTTACATTTATACAGCACCTTTCACGAAGAGCGGACGTCCCAATGGAAAATGGTGGGAATGCAAACAGTAATCCAGATAAGGTTGGAGTAAGACAGGGGACAAGGGGAGGGGTAAGACTGGAGAAAAGCACAGAGCAAGTGAATTCTGTCTTAAAATGCATGTATGTAAATCCACAGAGTTTGATAAATAAAACTAGTGAGCTGCAGGCTCTAGTTGCTGCAAGGCGATATGATGTGATGGCATTAACAGTGACCTGGCTGAAACAATGCAAGCATTGGGAACTGAACATTCCCGGTTATAATAGTCAGGAGTGATAGAGAAGCATGAAAAGGAGGCGGGGTGGCAATGTCAGTTAAGTACTCAGTTACAGCCTTAGAAAAGAACAAGTTAGGGGAAGGCCAAAATACCAAATTATCTAGTTAGAGATAAGGAATAAAAAAAGGATCAGCTACACTATTAGGGGTACACTATAGGCAAACAAATGGTGGGAAGGTGATAGACGAGCAGATCTGCAAGCGGATTTCAGAATTATGCAAAGCGAGTAGATTAGTGATAAGTTTAATTATCCCAACATCGATTTGCGGAAGAGTAGTATCAAGGAAAAGGAGGGAGAAGAATACCTGATATGTGTACTGGACAACTTTCTTGATCAGTGTGTTTCAAATCCAACAAGGAATGATTCAGTGCATCTAGTTTGGGGGAATGGTTGGGAAAGTAAAAAAGATTTCTGTAGGTGATCAGCTAGGAAATAACGTTCACAATATCATCAGGTTCAGAGTAATTATGAAAGGCATGAGGAACACTCAACGGAGAAGACACTCAACTGGAAGAATGCTAATTTCAGCGAGCTAAAACTGGACCTAGCCGAGGTGGACTGGAAAAACAGCTATCAAGCACTCTTCAAGGAAGAGATAGTTCGGGCACAGGTCAAAAACATTCCAACAAAGATAAAATGTAGGGGCTCCAACCCTCCCTGGATGACAAGTGCAATTGGGGTTAAAATAAAGCAAAAAAATGTAGGCCTATAACAAACGTCATTCCCAAGATACAGAAGTCAACAAAGCAGAAACTAGGAAGTGCAGGAGAGAAGTGAAAAGATAAATTAGAGGGGCAAAGAAGACTGCATGAGAAACAATTAGCAGGTATCGTTGCAGGGAACCCTAATGTATTTTACAAATTTATTCAGAATAAAATATTGGTCCAAGGTATTCTGGGGCTAATTACGGGCCAAGGAGGTAATCTTCCAGTGGAGGCAGAGGGCATGCTGATGTACTGAATGAGTAATTTGCCTCTCTCTTCACAAGAGAAGAGGATGCTGCCATTGCTACAACATTGGAGGAGAAGGTAGAAGAAATGGATATGATTAGTATTAACACAGAGAAAGTACTAAAGAGGTAGATGGCACTCAAGGTTGATAAATCAAATGGTCCGGTTGGGATGCATCCTGGGCTACGGGAACAAATGTCTGAGACTCTGGCCACAATCTTTCAATCTCCCTTGGTCACATGTGTGATGTCAGAGATCTGGAAGTTTCCTGATATCACTCCCTTTATAAAAAAGGACAGAAGGACAAACCTGGGATGTACAGTACAATCAATCTAACGTAGCTAGTGAGCAACCTTCTAGAGTATATAATCAGTTACAAAATAGATCTTCAATTACCGGTAGATAGATTTAGACTAATAAAGGACAGCCAATATGAATTTGTTCAAGGCAAATCTTGCCTTACAAATCTGATAGAATTTCTCGATGAGATAACGGAATGGGCGGACGAGGATAGCGCAGTTGATTTAGTTTAAATGAACTTTCAAAAGGCATTTGACAAAGTGCCGCAAGAGAGGCTTATTAGGAAAGTAGAGGCCCACGATGTTAAAGGGACAGTGGCAGCGTCTACCTACAACTGGCTGCGAGACAGAAAGAAGAGTGTTATGGTAAGAGGCTGTTTTTCAGACTGGAGGGAAGTGCGCAGTGGCGTCACTCAGGGATCGATTTTGGGACCACTACTCTTTTTAGTATATATGAATGATCTGGATTTGGCTGTAGGGAGCACATTTTCAAAATTTGAAAAGTTGATACTAAGTTAGGAAGAATAGTAAATAGTGAGGAGGATAGTAACCATCTGCAAGAAGATAGATATACATGGTAAAGTGGGAAGACACATGGTAGATGACATTTAATGCAGAGAAGTGTGGGGTGATTGGAAATAAGGACAATTCGGGAAATATATAAGGGAAGCAATTTAGGTTAGGTAGTACAATTTTAAGGGGTGTGAGGCAACAGAGAGACCTGGGCATTTGTGTTAGTGACACTTTGAAGGTGGAAGGACAGGTAACAAATTCGTAAAGAAGCCATATAGAATACTAGGCATTATAAATAGTGGTAGAGAGTACAAAAGTTACGAAGTGCTGACTAACCTCTATAAAACTTTGGTTAGTTCTCAGCTGGAGTACTGTATCACATTCTGTTCACCACACTACAGAAAGGAAGTTCATGCATTGGAAAGGGTGCAAAGAAGGTTCACTAGAATAGTACCAAGATTCAGGGACTTCAGTTATTAAGATAGGTTGGATTGCCTAGGTTTATTCTCTTTAGAACAGAGAAGGTTGAGAGGAGACCTAATATAGGTGTATAAAATCAGGAGGGGATTCGACAGGGTTAATAAGGAAAAACTGTTTCCACTGGTAGACGAATCTGTGATTCGTGATCATAGATTAAAATAGTTTAAAACGAAGCAGAGGGAAGTTGAGGAGAATTTTTTTCACTCAGCGGGTTTTTCGAATCTGGAAGGCATTGCCTGAAAAGGTGGTGGAGGACGATTCGACAACAGCTTTGAAAAGTGAATTAGATCTTTATTTATGGGGAATCATTAGTCGGGATATGGGGCGGGAGCTGGGCAGTTGGATTGAGTTGCACTTTTCAAAGAGCCGGCACAGACTAGATGGGCCGAATGTTCTCCTTTTGTGTCGTAAAATTCTATGATTCTGTGATGACACAGGTGATGGTGCTTGGGCTCGAAGACAAACCAGTGATTGCGACAAAGTGTAGGTGATGAGAGACGTATGAGTCGAACCAGTTGATGTCAGATCAACGGAGATTGTGTAGGGATGAGAGGCGGTTTTGGAGGTCGGAATGTTCGGCAGTATTGATCGCGGTGGAGAAGTCAAGGAGGACAATGAGGCAGAGAGAGCCGTGGTTATCGATGTTTAGATTGTTAGAGATTGTGTCCATTGGTGTCTTCGTGTTCTGTAATCATTTACTGGGTTCTAAAGTAAACGGAGTGGAGCTTTAATACATCTATCTGACTTGCCAGACAATAAATGGAAGGAATAAATCTACCGACTTTGTTCTTAAGAAATCAGAATCTGTTTAAATAATAATCCTTGCATTAGCTATAGCGCTTTTCACATATTTTCGACGTCTCAAAGCGCTTAGTAGAAAACAGAAGTACAGCATATTCAATTCTTTGTGTATTTATTTATATGCGAGATAAACACAGATTGTTGCATTACTTTACGTGTAAAATTTATTTCATAGCAGGATCAATGTCAAATGCGAGAAACGATAGTCCATAGCAACGATGAAGCGCTTTCTTGGAACATTGTTGGGAAAAAGGAAACAAGACTCTACAAGACAGAGTCACGATAAACCTGATCATTCAAAGAAGTTAGCGACATCAACTCAACTAAATACATCCAAACCCGGTGGGGTGGACGCAGCGAGTACATCTGGAGATGCCCAAATACACTGTAACACGGTTGCGTATCCCAACCAGTGTAAAAACATTTTACGTAGGTCAAGTGAGACGGACTCACTTGGAGAAATGGAGACTGAACGAGAAGCCAGTGCCATAGGCCACGAAATGCCCCGTGGGGTGGATCAGACGACCAGTAACACAACAAAAGGCAATGCCTTTGCTTTACCTGGTTTGGAGGAAACACTTAATGACATGACAACAAATAAAGGTAAAATAGTTCAATAATTATGTTTACACACAACACAAACATACATTTAGCTCACACCGTTTGGAATTTGGGGAGATAATTGAACGTCTAATACGGTTGAGGAACTTCCCACTATCTGAAATGCAAGTTCAAGCACTCGTTGTATGCGTTCATAAACCAAGGCACTGGTGAAGACAGAAGAGCCAGCCTGACACATTGGCAGACTTTATCGTGACAGAGCAGTCAGTGACAGTCATGAGCACGTCCTGCATTAACAATTTTGTCCTAGGATGATTTCAAATTAACTGCTGTTAACATTGCAGTGAAAGCTATTGTGCGTAGAATATTCCTAGCAAGAAAAGCAATGGAGGCTTTACCTTTATTGGTCTCAATGGTTTTAGCTCATGTGGGTTACATTGGTATGTACCAGCAGTTAACCTACAAAATACACACTAGTGATCTTGTCGGAAGCTGATCCTGTTTCTGGAGCGAAAGTGACACCAAGTAAAGCAGGATGACAACCGTCTGGTGTTAGCTACTAAATGGCCAACTGAGGTTTGCTTATTCCGAGCGTTTGTAATACCAAATGTGGTAATATTTCGTGAACTATGTTTCAGGTAATAAATATACAATAATGCAACCATAGTGTTGTTATTTGTCGCTTACGGGCATAAGTGACGTATTCACCGAGACCCTGGGCCTTTACGACGATTACAGCCTGTACAGACTCACAATGTTCTACAGGGACAGATTAGAAACAGCCATTGAGGAAGGCGTGGAGGACATCAGCTCAATGTTGACACAGGAGGACTGTATTAGCCCACGGGAGCACAAAGTAGGTTTGGTTTAGATAGTAACATTTTCCTTTATTTTGTTGAAATCTCACGCAGTCCGTAGTTGTCTGCTCGGGTCATGTGTGATGATGCTACGGAGTTTATTGTGTGTTACTGGGAGCTAGCGGAGCTCGGGGAATAGACGGCGATGAGATAAGGAGTTCACCGTGCGGTAGGAAGTCATTGGAGCATGGCGATGGCTGGATTGATGGGGCTACAAATTTTATTGTGGAAGCCAGTGGAGTCGAGTGAACAGGGGTAATTTGTGTGCACATCACTTATGTTGCTGTTGTCACTGAACAACGGAACGTCAAATAAACAACTTAACCAACCAGTTTAGTTGCAATGCATGAAATACACTTATTTTGATAGTGGATAGATACAGAGGAACAGGAATAGGCCATTCATCCCCTCGAGCCTGTTCTTCCTTTCTCTCAGTTCAGGGCTAATCGGTACCTCAAATTGAAAAATAATTGAATAATTAAATTTAAAAATTGCCTATATCACACAGTACAGCTGGACATTGCACTAATTCTAGCAATGTGGTAATGCTGGTAAAGGGAGAAGAACAACAAACTGTACGTTTGCAGGAAACCTAGGTTTGCTAAACAGTCGAGGGTTAGCACTCGAACTGAGTGTTAAATTCAACCGAACCGGTGTTGTGATGACTGGAGATAAACTCAGAACAACAACAACATAATTACATTTGTACAACTTCTTTCAGGCCAGAAAGACGTCCCAAGGCGCTGGACAGTTACTACTCAGGACTGGGTTGGGGGTGGGAGGCGCGGGAGGAGAGTTGCCGATAGATCCATCGAAGAGGCCAGGAAGGTGGCGAGGCAGTGGGACTCCGGGATGGAGTTTCAAAGGTTGGGTGCAGAGAGGCAGATCCCCCACTAATGGTTGGGCGGATAGGTCGGGTGAAGTGGAATAGCCTGATGAACCGATGAGGTGAGGAGGTTGGTTTCGGGATAGGAGGTCACGGGTACAGGGTGGGGTGAGGTCGTGGATGCCTTTAAATGTGAGGGCCAGGATCTTGAATTCGATCCTCTGGATGATGGCGAGACAATGGACTCGGCCAAGGATGGGGGGAAGAGGTCACGGAGTTTGGAACGAAAGAGGACACGGGCCGCAGTTTTCTGGATTATCTGCAAACTGTAGAGGGCATCATTGGGTAGGATAACAAGCAAGGCATTTGCATAATCGAGCCGGGATTAATGAAGGCATGGATGAGGGTTTCAGCGGTTTTTGGGGCGAGGTAATGAACGAGTCGGAAAATGTTATCCAGGTGAGGAAAGGCAGAGCGAGTCATTGCTTGAATGTGAGGGAGGAAAGGCAGTTGGGGGGTCGTAAAATACATGTAGATTGCTCAATGTCTTGGTGAGGTTGATTATGCAAACATGGGGTTTGATGCAGCCAACGCCTGATGCAAGAAGGCGTTGGCGTGAGCCAATCAGTCGGGTCTCGTCTTGATGACATTCAACTGTAGAAAGTTAGCTCTCATTCAGGATTGGATGTCTGATTACCAGTCGGTCAGCACATTGGTACTCCTGGAATCGAGGTTAGAGTTGGATGTCATCCGCATACATGTGGAAGTTAACCTCACATCTGCGGATGATGTTATCAAATGGGAAAACACACCTGTTGAAAAGTATGGGGCGAGGGACAGAGAGCCCTGTGGGACGCCCTGGGGGCTGGAAGAGAAAAGGTTGGTGTCGACAAATTGTAGGCGTTGAGACAGGTAGGTTTCGAACCAAGCAAGGGCATATCTGTGGAGTTTGAAGAAGGAGGAGATGAGTTGTCGAGGATGGAATGGATACTGTCGAAGGCGGAAAAGAGGTCGGTCAAAGTACGCTCAAAAAGGAAGTACTTAAAATTGACTTTGATGGAGGAAAAGGGAAAGTGAATTAGGATGACTTTCCAGGTGTTGCGACAGAAAGAATAAAGAGCCGTTTGGTAATGGTGAGAAGCACAGAGCGAGCATCGTAACTCAGCTCGGTGTCTAATGATGGAGGGAAGAGCCAGGTTGGTAAGGTTTATTTTAATTTGACAGAGTTAGACTGGGGAAGGACAATGCAGTGAATTAAAGAGAAATAATTTAACTCCATCCAATGTAGTTCGGCAGCCAGTGTAGCCCGGCAAGTGAGAGTGGCGTGGGAAAGACACGCACTGCAGAATTCTGGTTGGTGTTATGGAGTAAAGTAGAGGGAAGAGTGCGAATGTTCAGCAAAAACCATTATTGCAGTTGGGTGTTGCTGATTCACTGTCTGTGCCCGCCCTTCACTGTCTGTTCAATATATGAATGACTGATCTTTGCAGACACTCACTGAGTCCACACAATTGGGGAATACTGAAAGCTCTAAATACCTCCTCAACTTGGTGATGGCTAAAGGTTCCCGAGCCCGGAGAGTGATGTGGGAATCATTTGTGAAAATGAGACGCAGTTTGCCTAAACTGAGCAAAATCATGACTGAAATACAGGAAAAAGATAATGTGTCATGCGACATTGTGTCTCCATTCTGTGGTCATTTGCATGGTTTATTGAAAGAGCATTGAGACACCAATCATTCAAACCAATGCCGTTATCTCTACTCAAACAGGTGCCAGTCTAGTGAATAAAGTGACCATTGATGAGAGTTTACCGGACGTTCCCGGTCATCTGGCAGGTATTTGACGTGGACAAGATACAAAATATTCAATCGCTTCTGAAATACACAGTTTTACTCTTTACAATTTACTTGGGGTTTAACAGAAACTACTAATGAGTAACCATTTTTGGTTAAATGGATGGGGGGTGGGAAATCTTTCGGATTCTTATCTTAGTTCAGTAAATATTGGAATGACCTTTCTCACATTTTGTCAGATATGGCTTCTCACAAGTCACCATATATAATGGCGTGAAAATTACCCACAATATAAGAGCAACTTGCAATGTTTACCCTATGTTTGCCTGGCTAAGATGGTGGGAAATTCACACTAACATCGAAGGATGACACCCGAATGCAGTGGTGGGATGTGCTGAATAGTCGGAATACCATACCAGGGACAATAAACTGAAGTCCTGTTTGTCTGTTCATGTACATGTTCAAGATCCCAGAGCACTGTTTGAAAAGAGAAGATTATTGTTCTCCCTTTAACCTGGCCATGCATTCCTCCAATATATTTAGTCAACCACTTCCCGGTTGCTTCTGGGACGCTGCGGAATTAGCTGCTGCATTTGCTAACAAAACACCTAATACTAATTACAATTTACATTGGGACATGCTGCTGCCTTGAAAACCATATACTGAATATTTGTAGTACGTCTGAATAATTATTCATTCTTTCTTAGTTACTTTATGATCATATAATATTCTACATTAAGTCATTCAGAAACTGCATAAAGACACTTTGCAGAAGGAAAGTGAGAAACTGGAAATAAATACCATCCTGATGAAGGGGAAGGTGAAGAAATCTCGGATGGTCGATCGTTACACGGAGTTAACAATCATTTCTGATTTGCGTCACCGGGAACTGGTGGAACATGAGCTGCTGGCGAGAGGTAGAGACCACGAGGAATGGAGACAGAAGCTAATCCGGAGAGAACTGGAAACAATCCGAACTGATAAACTGTTCCACAGCAGCTTCTCTAGTGGAGGATTAATTTCCTGGATAAAACGATTTATGTTTGGTAGCAGTCCGGACAATTCCACAGGGACTTCTGCAGTAGTCAGTGGAGTGGCCGGGATTGGAAAAACAACCATGGTACAAATGATTGTCCATAAATGGGCCACAGGCAAAACCTATCGTCACTTTCACTTTGTATTTGTTTTGAAATTCCGAGATCTAAACACCCTTCACGATAGAACATCTCTGAGCCGTCTGGTCGTGAAGCAGTATCCTTACCTCAGAGATGATTTGCCCACAAATATATACAGTCAATCACCTTACAGTATATACTGTGAAGCGCTTTGGGACGTTGATAAGATGTGGAAAGCGCTATATCAAATGCAAGGATTATTATTATTATTATTATTATGATCTGGACGAGCTGTTGAAACACCCAGAGACATTGCTCTTTATACTTGATGGTTTGGATGAATTCAGGACAAATATTGATTTCGCTGACGTTCGGAGAGACACAGAGCCTCAGCGCAGGTGCACAGACCCTGATTTCCTCTGTGATGTGTCTGACATTGTGTACAGTTTAATACAGAAGAAGCTGCTGCCAGGATGCTCAGTGCTGGTGACCAGCCGCCCCACTGCATTACTTTTACTGGCAAAGGCTCAGATCAATGTCTGGGCTGAAATTCTGGGACTTGCGGGTGAAGAGAAAAGAAAATATTTTCACAAGTTCTTTGAAGATCAGAAGGTGGCGGCTGCTGTTTACAGCCACCTAGTAAAGAACGAGATCCTGCTCACCATGTGCTACAACCCATCCTACTGCTTGATCATCGCACAGTCTCTGGGACCCTTCTTTACAGGCAAACACAGCCACAAAGAGCAAGTTCCCAAGACAATCACACAACTCTTCTCCTATTATATTTGCTACATTCTAAAACATCACAGTGTGAAGATGCATAGTCTCCGTAATGTGATGCTGAAGGTTGGTGAGATGGCCTTCACTGGAGTCTCCCAGAGAATCATTGTTTTTAATAATGAAGATCTGAGCAGATCTAACCTGCAACCATCCCAGTTCCTCTCTGGCTTTCTCATGGAGCTTTTGGAAAAAGAGTGTTCAGAGCACAGTGTGGTGTACACATTCCCGCATCTCATTGTGCAGGAGTTTGTGGCCGCACTCGCTCAGTTGCTGTCTCTTGATTCCAGAACCGTCAGGACACATCTGGAAGAAGCTGACAGGCAGAATGACGGGCGGTTTGAAATATTTCTGCGCTTTGTTGCTGGTCTCTCATCCCCACGGTCAGCTGATCCACTGAAGGAGCATCTGGGACAATTCGACTCTAAGATAATCTGCGCAGTGATCGATTGGCTGAAGGAGAAAATGACAGCTCTGGTCAGCAACATAAATAACGTCAATGGGAAAAGGAAACTTCTGAACACATTGTACTACCTGTTTGAGTCTCAGAATCAAGCCCTGGCTCAGCTGACGCTGGGCTCTATATCAGCACTGACATTGGGAGACTCATGTTCGCGCCAAGCATTGAGGCTGAAACCGATAGACTGTGTTGTGGTGTCAAAGGCTATTGGAATGAGTGATGAAATAAAACAACTGGATCTTAGGAAATGCTACATTCAGGATGAGGGCCTCAGGCGTCTGGTTA
>JAAILG010008655.1:0-27752 GCA_012026655.1 Hydrolagus affinis
GGGTCTTGTAGTTCAGTGTGCCCGCATATCGATTTTTACCTCGATATATCGTTTTTTTTCGATTTATCGATATTTTAAAAATCACCATATCGGCATATCGATTTAAAATCATATCGGGTTTTAGCGATATATCGAAAAATCGACGTTCCCTACTTTGTACCGAGACAAAAGCCAACAACTTAACACAAGTGATGATGGTCAACTTTCAGGGTGTATTCTGAAAAGATTTTCACAAGGAAGTGTAAACCAAGCAGTTTCAGTCTCTCTTCCACAGAAAGTTCTTCTGAGCAACTAACAATCTTTTTATCTGAATGCTGACAAATGTATATATGTATACATACATTATATATTTTTATTATATAATATATATAAATACATATACACGTACAATAGATACTTGTACTAAACTAAGACAAAATGCCTGTCTGTGTGTCAGTATATCTGACAATCATGCAATAACCTATTGACGTAGAAGCATGATTTATACTTCATCAGAAACTTCTTGCAACTGGCAGTGTCCCTCCCCTGTTAGGAGGGGAGGGAAGAGAATTGTCTACTGTTGATGTTATTAAAAAATGCTTTAATTAAGCCCCACAATACAAGCTATGCAGACAAAAATGGACAACATTCATTGCATCTATATTCTAACACAGAGACAGGACAGACAGGGAGCCAGAGACTTGAGTGAGAGACATAGATAGTAAGAAAAGAAAATACATTAAAGGAGTCCTCTCAAAATGAGTATTCCCAGCTGAATATAGATAAAAACAAAATGTCTGTCTATGTGTCAATCTACATTCCGTATTGGATCCTTTGGTTGCAAGCGAAGTCTCAATCGGCATTGCTTATAAGAACCCCAAATAGGAAATGGTTAACTCTGGAAATATTCATGATAACACTAAAACATTGGTTACCCAAGAAGTGTATCATGCTAGCCTGTGCACTCTCAATATGTTACAAGAAAACAACATAAAATGCACAAAATTCAGTGAGCTTTGACCGGCATTTATTTGACGGTTTGATTTTTCAATGAGTTTGCAGCAAAGCTGTAACAGTTTTAAAATATTCGTTTATCTTAGGGTAATCAAATCATTTGCTACATGTAAACGGATGTCTAACTTTGAAATGCATTGAATGGCACAAAGTGGCTTTTGCAACATGCAATTTGATTCTAAATGCTAGATCAATGAAGTCCATAGCAAAGTGCACTTGCTCATGTAAGTTTTCATACTTATAGCTGATTAAAGACACAATAAAGGTAAAAAGTCACTTATCTCAAAACATGTTTTGATTCACATACATAACTTAGCTGAAGTGATAGCGCTCATCAGTGTTTGACAGAGGTTGTAAACCCAAGCCTCGTAACTGAAGTTGCCAATTTTGAGTTTTAAATAATTTATTTTAAAAACAGATAGTAGCTGTTTATTTTACTTTTTTTTAAATAGTTTTAGAAACAATAATGGCAGAATTTCAAGTTGGGAGGACGCCACAGGCATCACTTGCCGTGTGCAGGCTGCACAAACAAGCTGTGCAATGCCTTGAAAAATCACTGCCCCACATGGGCAGCTTGCAAAAAAAAATAACATCTATGGTGATATTATAACTCTTCCGGAAGTCAAGCTTTTTACACAACTTTTGTAAAAAATTTATAGAGCGCTCTTCATGCAGGGAAAGCATCATGGAGTGTTTTTTGGAGATCAAACAGTAGACAAAAGTCAAATTTTAACTGTGGGATTTCGTCACGTGCAGAAATATTGATGCAATCGCCTACAAAAGACAGCCACTACACTTGACAGCAATTACTGTAATGTTCTTGTGGGATACTGACATACAAGGGACTAGAAAACTGCTTCTTTCCTTCACATCTACAGTTACCAGAAGCCTTGACTTCAGCAGATGGAGCCTTGTATATTATCTGAGCTTTCAGTAGAGCTATAATCAGATTTGCCAAGACTAGAACATTATTATTTTAATCCTCAAGAATTTATGGTTCAGAGAGCCAACAACAATATTTCAGATCTACAGCATCTGCTTAACATAAACCACCCGCACAAAAATTGGGGTTTCTTTTAAGTAATGCAATTACAAAACATCTATTGGTAGTAGTGGCCGTTCCAGCTCATTTTTGTTTGGTCAGCTGAGTGGCTGACATATGCAGAAACCCATCACCATGCTTAAGAGTTTCCAAAGCAAACTGAGAATTCCACATTTCTCACCTGCACATAGAAATTCCAGGTAGATTGCTGGAACGCAATGCGCACTCTCTAATTGGGAGGCATGTTTCCTCCTTACCTAATTCCAGAAGGTATTAGGGGAAAGTTGGAAAGAGCCAAGGCTTGGGGACCCCAGGGTTAGGATACTGTTGGAGTCTGACCCGCAAAATCGCACAATGTGCCCTCAATAGTGTGTCCAGTTAGGACCATCCTAATAATAATAAACTCTGCATTTGATACAGCGCTGTTCACGTCTTCTAGACATCTCAAAGTGCCTTCACAGAATATGCTGTAAAGTGAATTGACTCTTTTCTGGGTAAACACAGCAGCCAATTGCGCACAGCAGCGTCCCTACAAACAGTCATGGATTGAGTGACCAAATTAATACTTTTTTTCTTGGAGGATTATCATCAGGGGTGGGGAGTAAGAAAGCTTGCCCAAGGTTTCGTCTTGATCTGCCAGAAATTGAACCAAGGCTATCATAATTGAGAATGTGGAATGTTTCATAACCTAATTTCTACAACAAACAACAAATTACACATGTTACACAAATTACACATCGTCTTTCAATCAGGAAGACGTCCCAGGCAGGTCAGGATAAAACCTTGGGCAAGTTTCCTTATTCCACACGCCTAATGATACAGAACATGTACTTCTTAATCCAGACTGACCAGTAAAATTCTCAGACCAACCTGCATTCGCTGACAGCCCACTTCAGAAGAGAGGCTTGAATGAATCAGAAAAAGTTTGGTGCAGGCAGAGGTTATTCAGCCTTTCTTACATGTGCCTTGATAGTTTCTTAAAGGCGTTCTCTACTCCATTCCCATTTACATGCTCTTTTACACTGCAGACGAGTGAGAAAGTTATGTGGTTTGAGACTTTTTAAATTTGGTATTAACTTGCATCTTGGGCCATTTACATAATTGATTTACGTAACAAAATTTACAGCCCACACCATCGGGGTGAAAGAGGAAACATTTGGAGAAATCAACATGAGGGGACGTAGAAGGGATTCTCCAAATTAAATGGTCACAAAACGACAATGATTTTTAAAAAAATTCCTGGGTATGATGACATGAATTTCAGGAGGGGTCAACGGAAAATCAGTTTCACACAATAGTACAAAACCTCCTGTAAATTAACAGACTTCTTAATGTCAGTAACAGTTTTGTTTTGAAAGAAAAATAAATCTAAAAAGTTTAATGCAGTGCTATTTTGTACTAGGTCGATGACATTATCATAGAATCATAGAATGTTACGGCACAGAAGGAGGCCATTCGGCCCATCAAATCTATGCAGGCTCTTTGACCGAGCAAGTCACTTTTGTTAACCCCAATCACCAGCTTTCTCCCCATAACCCTGCAAACCCGTCTTCCCCAGATACCTATTTAGTTCTCTCTTAAAAGCTGCTATCGAATCGGACCTCACTACCCTTTCAGGCAGATCATTCCAAGATTTCACATTGCTTTTTGAGCCTATGCTGAGGCATTCGTACTCCCCAGCTGATAAATATCAGACTGCACAACAACAAAATTACATTTCTAGAGCGCCTTTCACATTGGGAGGACGTCCCAAGGCGCTGAGGACGTCCCAAGGCGCTCCAACAATATTGAAGAACACAACACAATGACACTATAAGTTCCACTCACAGAACTTTAACCCAGAACATCAATAACTGAATGTGGAAATAGCACTGTGTCACCAAATCACCAACATCCAACACCATTAGTCACCACGACTCATTTTTAATAGGATTTCTGTATTTGATTATGAGTCGTAACTTTTCAGGCACACACTCCAGGGGCAATAACAACTGATTTTTAAATATCCCAGAAACAATGCTAAGCCTCATTTTCGTTGTCACTTTTCTATGTAGCTGCAACTTTTTGATATTCTCATTTCTGCTTTTTAGTTTGACTCTTAGCTTCTGCAAACTATATTCTGCTCCACCAAAACTTTTCTATTCTTTGCATTCAATTCTCTTTCCAATATAATTTTCCACAATATAGGCCGCATCCTGGTATAGGATGCGAACAGTAGAAATGGCTTCAAGTTTTGAGTACATTAAATACTCATAACATAAGGTCCTGTATATTTACGTAGGAAAAGTGCAACTTTGCATTGCTTCAAGAATAGAATGGAATGGGTTAAAGATCAAGAGAAAATTGGAGAAGGGAAACATGCTCAATGATACGGATGGAGTTGCTAAAGCAGCATTAAGCTTTAATCAACGCTGATTCAAGGAAACTATTCTCACGGACAAAACATTTTAAACAAATTAGTGGCTATTACTCAAATTATGAAACATGGAACAAATAAGCAATATTGAGCACAACAAATTCAAAGTGCAACAGATCACTGAATAAGTTTTAACGAGGTTTTTGAGGAGGAAAAGCCTTTGTATATTCTCAAAAGGCAAATCATCAGTCAATCAGTCTGTCCAACCTCCATCAGCAGAGTCCATGGAATTTCTCATCCAGAAAGGCATCTCACTCTTTAATGGGCACTGTGCGTTTGTACATTTCTTATAGAATTGTAGTGGTTTGCCTTTTTCTGGTGTGGAAGTTAAATCGGAATAGATTTGCAGCTATTGGGAGTATGCGAAATTCATTCTCTATCCAGATTGTAAATTTTTGAATGGGTTCAATACCACATTTAGTTTGAACATAGAACATATCTCACAGTATCGACAAGCCATGCTCAAACATCTTAAATGTATAACCCAACTAAATGAAATTTGATTTGATCTGCTTGGAGGCAACTGTCCACATTCTCAAAGCTCCTGAAATGTCAAATATTAAGAGAGCTATGTAAGTGTTATATTCACCCAAACACAATAAAAATATTCAAGACAAATACTAAAGCTTAGCAAACCAATGTAATTCCTCTACACGCCTATATTGTTTTCTTTCATATTAACTCTGTCTTTTTTTATTTTACATTAGAGCAATTATTGACAACCTATTCTAACTTTTTTTCTCTCTGCATTTCTCCCTTTCACTTACATTTCTGCTTCTTCCTTCCAGGTCTCACCGTCCATTTTGGAAGGTGGGAGCAACTTTTCTACGAACTAATCGTCATTGGCTCAAAACCAGCCAATGTAATGGTAAAAGCTGATGATTGACAGCAACTCTGCTTCAGGTCAACTAGGAAGTGAGAGCAGTGAGTCTGTGCTGACACATCAGTGGCATCCAACAGAGACACTGTACTATCTTCCTTAATTACTTTCACTCATTATCCATTGAGATGATCAGCAGAGTTCATACTAAATAAAGTTGATCAATAAAAATACATTTATTGACTATTTTGATTCTTGAATTCTTCACTAACTGTTGATGGTGACACCTTCTTTCATAATAAAAATAATATTCCTTGCATTTGGCATAGCGCCTTATCACATCAGAAGGATTTACTGTAAAATTGAGTGATTATGCATTTGTAGGTAAATGCGGCAGCACAATCGCACACTATGTCCCACAAACAGTTATGAAACAAATCACCAAGTTTTATTTGGGGGATTGTTGGCCAGGTCACCAAGGGAACTCCCTTCTCCTTTTGAATAATGCATGGGATCTATAACATCCACCTGAACAGGTATATGGGTCCTCGGTTAACGTCTCATCCAAGACAGCACCTCCGACAAGGCACACTGTGCACTACCGTGTGGAATTGGCTATCACGTTTTACTTATAAAATATACAGTCAATTCACCTTACAGTATATTCTGTGAGGTGGGTTTGAGACTTCTCATAGACATAACAACAACAAACTCACATTTATAGAACGCCTTTCACGTCAGGAGGACATATAAGGCGCTATATCAAATGCAAGGTCGATTATTATCCGCTGTCTCAAGATATAATGTTAAAAAATATTGAAAACAAATGTACATTAAATACAATTTTTTTCATACTGAGGCAGTTCCTTAATAATTATTAATCCTCTTGTGCAAATGTGGACCGTTATCAAGGGAACAAAGCCCCAAAACAGGTGGGATCTATAATGACTGCTGCTGACACAATAATTATGAAATTGGATTATTATTTATTATGAATCTCAAGTTTTCATACTCTATAAAAAAATCTGATGAATACACACTAGAATGGAAATATTCAGTTGGTAATGTTTTATATTTCATGCCTCGTTTCCATTTGTGAAACATTTATAATATGCAGTGGAATCCAGCTCTACCATATGGAAATTAGAAGCCAAATATTTAGCTTACTGGATAATATTACCTATTACAGCTTACTGAATTCTCAGTGGCAGTCACATGCACCTCTACCCTTCTATGTTAATTCTCTTCTCTATTTCACTCTCTTCCTCTCAAATACTGACAAAATAAGGTTAGAATCAAAACACTGTAAAATTAGGATATTTTACTTTATTTTCTAAAGTAGATGAGAATAAATTGAGCATCAACATGGAATAATCGTGCAGCTCAGAAAGCATTAATACTTTTGCAAATTGACAATGAATTGCTTCAAAAACTAGTTTTTTTTCTCCTTCACCGTAGCAAGCCAACTTCTACCCAATAACGAAAAGAGATCGACAGAGGCAGTAAGCGACAACTTTTTCTGCATGCCCCTGAAAACCTTCTCCCACATACACTATTTCAGGATGTAAATGAACACCACAGTCCCATGGCCAATCAGAAACATTTTCTACTCCCTGCCAAGTTTTGTAAGACTAGACAGACACCAGACAAGCCATTAATGTCGGTGTACTATAAAGGAAGGACTTACCTTTTAAATAAAATCACTTTAGCATATGCAGTAAAGGGTTCTTTCTGACAACTTCAGCCAGAACCTGTAGAACAAAATAAAGTTTTATTAAAGCAACAATTAACAAAAGTTTCAGCCCACACACTATTACATAAGACAGGATACAGCAAGCAACTTTAAAAAAAACTCACTTCATTCTTATACAATATCTTGTGAAAGAAACTAGGAAGTGTAGTTATGTCTTCCACTCGGCAGGTCTTAATACTTGTGTGTATGTGGCGGGGGTGGGGGAAGCGGGGGGAAGAGAGAAGGGCTTCAGTCCCAGATGAGTGTATTTTAAAAGTTCTTTGTACTACCAGAAAGATAATCTGCAATGGAATTTTCCCCATTTGCAACATAACCACTGTTGAAAACAATTCTTAAAACATTCCATTCCGAGTTTACAGCTTCTCAATGCTTATCAGTCTTACTCAGTCGATATTAAAATCAGTAACAACCAAGTTTGACACCAAAAATTAAAAGTTTGAGATAACCCTGAAAGAAAGAAACATGAATTGCTTAGCTGGCCTGGCAGATACACCACACCAGAAGTGGATAGTGATACATTACTATTACTAAGGATACTTGCAATTTCAGCAAAAACAGAATTTTACTTAACAGTCAATCCACTTTACATTATATCCAATATATATCTTAAAATCACTAAATAACTGCAATATCACCTGCCCAAATAAAAGAGACTACTAAACTGAAAGCAGTAAAACTAGTACTTCCCAGAATTTATACCATAGATTTTGAATACAAAAACTACTGGACAATATATGCTACACAATAGTTCGCCACACACGTGGTCAATGGTACAATGCTATCCAAGTAGTGATGAACTTGTATACATGTACAACAATAGAACCCTTTCTACACAATCATGCTTTAAACTTTCGGTAAGCAACAACATTCCCTAAATTCACCCAAATCACTATCATTGACAAACAGATTTTTCTCAAATGACCAACTTCTGATATCAAATAGCAAAACTATAGACCTTTCTAAACCAAGAATAGAACTAGTGTATGTATACACACACACTCAGATTAAGGAAAAGTTGATAAACGTATCAAGTAAATCTCCTTTAACTACTGTATCTGGTATCCGATTTCATTATTTAGCTGATCTAATAAGCTTTCCACAGACTCACGGTAAAACTCCACTGACCTTTCGTTAACCTGTTTATTTTACGAACTCAATATAGTTTAAACTTAAAATGTTGTATGGAGCATTGGGATCTCAATCAGTCGGAAACCTGGCTAATTTACACAAACAGGTTCTAGTGATTCAGGTCAGTTACTAATCTCTTTTAAGCACCCAGACTCTGTTTGGCGTGGCAGGCACTATGTAAGTGCAAGTTGTTGCTGTAGTAATCTCAAAGTTAAATCAAGTAGTAACATAAAAGTGCAGTCAAACAAATCAGAGTGGTGAACTCAGGCCACTGCCATTAATTGGCTCTGCCCCTTTGAATTAGTTACGAAAGGCAAGGATAAATCACCGGATGTGAGGACCTGATCAAGAATGCTCTTTGGCCCATTTGATCTTGTTCTATTCTTTCAGAATACCAATCATCTTGTCATTAACAGCATCGAGATATTTCTCAAATGAATCCAACATTCTAGCTCCAACCATTAATCATATATTATAATTATAGATCGCCCTTGGTGTCGATAAATACTTTCTGGCGTTTGTTCTAAAATTTCCCTTCACAACTCAGCTTGTGACCTCTAAATCTTTGGTGTATCTGAAAACATTCTGGGTTGATTATTCAGTTTACACTGTTTGTGGAATAATGCCATGCACAAATTAGCTGCTGCCTGCCTGTACAAAGTAGTTGCTACACTTTAAAGAAACTCTGAAGCTCTTTGAGATGCTTCAACATGAGAAAGCACTCAAATAATGTTGGAATATTATGATTAAAATCAAGTCAGTCACTAGTCATACTTGTCATCAAATCTTGCCAGTGTTGGCATAAGGTTCCCAGTTTGATTGTATGATACTATAGATATGAAACTGATTAAGAAAGCATATTTTTAATATAAATTTTGATACAAAGATCTAATTTTCAAATCACAATTGAATTTTGTCTAAGAAATTAGCTTATACGATGCAGCCAATTGCTATCTGCTCTCTGCTCTTTCCCCTGTTCCCTCCTCAAATGCTTAGGCAATCAATACCTTGATGAAAACAGAAGCACAAATACACTGATTGCTCTGTGTTGCAGGCCAAAGCAAAGTCTTGCCTTCAGTGCATCTAACATATTGCATCTGCTGCTATATTTGTTTTGAAACAAGCCACTCATTCCTGAACTATGCTACGAGTACTGTATACCAGCTCCATTCATGTACAGCTCATCAATCCTCCCTAAGCCTATTAGTAATGCTAAACAAAACCATTTATCAGTTTCATAAAATGTATTAAGATGAAACATTCTAGCAGTCTCAAGGCTCTGTTATCAATTATCTTGCTGTAATTGACAAACGCAGCACAGATCAGGGATCAAACCAGTGGCCTTCTCAGTCGATAAAGTTCAGTTCCACAATGTGCCACAAACAACAAAATAAATGGAGTGATTACCATACTTTTATTCTTACTTTCTCAATCCACTTGCAAAGGGTTAAGTTTACAGTAGTTCACTGAATAGTATCCATACTTTAGCTTAGAATATAAAAGAAACAGGTGAAGTCATGTAGCTCAGTGGTTAGAGCAATAAATAACCTTGGAATCAAGTTTGATTCACAGAAGGGTGAAACCTTGGGTATGATAATAATCCTTCAAGTCAAAACAAAATAAAATTTTGGCCACTCAATACACAACTGTTTGCGCAATTGGCTGCTGCGGTTTGCCCACAAATATACAGTCAATTCACTTTACAGCATATTCTGTAAAGTGCTTTGAGACATCCAGAAGTTTGAAAAGCACTATGTCAAATATAATTTATTATCACAAAAAATGAATGTATTAGGTTGAATTAATACAGATATACTAGAGGTACATTTTTTTCAAAAAAAAGCTTTACAATTTCTGAACTGATATAATAAATCTGTTTATAAAACAGAAAATAAGAGTTAATTTATCCTTGATCTGTACCAGGTCTGGTTTGGTCAGCAGGATATCGTTTGTGGACAATGCCCTTGTCAATTATCAAATAAATCATGGCATTAGAAATGTTGGGATAAATAAGGGAGGGCCTTGTGACTGCAGGTCCAGGAGAATAGCTGAGCAATTTGTGGAGTTGCACGATAGTCAACATTGTAACACAGCTGCAAGAATGGCTTACAGATTACGACTAAGTAACAATGTACATATAAGGTAAAGAAAGAAACTGGATCTCTACTATACTGTATCTGTATTAATTCCAACTAATACATTGGAGACCAAGATTCATCTTCATCATAGTTGCTGAATTAGAAGGCAGTTTGAAATATTGAAAGCAGAATTTGCTCATGAAAAGAACAAAGAAGATGGCTCTTTAGACACTGATTTCCTGTGCACTTTCCTAACAGTTTTGCAGGGTTAAAGTGAAATAAACAATATGCTTGTTAATAGGCACCCTGCTACTGCTAACAGAACACCAATTTCATAAAGATGCATTTGACTATTCATAATATTTCCTTAATATAGTGGCGGGGTAGATTTGTTTGACAAAGATATTTCCTATTGATATAAACATTGAAAATAGCATGCTTCCAATTGATCCAAGATGATCTAACCATAACGTTTTTCAAGCCTTCAGATAATAATAATAATCCTTGCATTTGATATAGCGCTTTTCACATCTTCTAGACGTCTCAAAGCGCTTCAAACAATATACTGTAAAGTGATTTGACTGCGTGTTTGTGGGTGAAACACAGCATCCAATTGCACACAGGAGTGTCCCACAAATAGTTGTTGATTGAAAATTATCAATGCAAAGTGTCTCAAAGTGCCAATGTCACCCAACAGCCAGAACCCCAACCTTCTCTTTCCAAATAGTCATAGGTTCTTTAAACCCCCAGAGCAGGCAGACAGAACCTCGGTGTTTAATGTCTCACATAATGGGCAGCACAGCACATACACAACAATCAGCTCCGACCATAAGATCAAGTTAAACCCACATCGTTCTGACACTGAGGCAAAAGTGCTGAGCCACTGACTGAGCCAGGCTGACATAATTCTATCATACTCCCAGTTGAACAATTGCAAAATGCCCAATGCTAATTGAAGGAAAGCACTCTTCATGTATGGACAACAATAATATTGAAAATATGATTGTTAATCTGAATTAAGAGTTTCCTTAATGCGTTCTATGTTTCTTAAAAGAATTAAAATAAATTATTTCTGCTACCACAGATCCCTATAGGTTTACTGACCTCATTGAGCGGTTATATCCCAATCCAACATTAAATCTGTATAATACTTCCACAGTCTGCCATCTGGATCAGTATTAACAAGAGATGATGAATAGGATAAGGAATATTTCCAGGCTCATAGACAAATTTATTGCATTCAAAATGCAATCTAAAGAATATACTTGCGTATAATTTTCAGTTTACAATCTATAGTTTATAAAACTGATAATGAAAAATTATACTCTAGTAAAAATGCATTGAAAAGCACTGTACAGTATTGAGTTAACCAAAAAACATCCTAACCAAAAAACTTCCATAAATGAATCATTTATTTCATTATTGTTTACAGCATCTTGCTGTGCTTAAGGTGTAATGCTTAAATCCACAGTCTGGATGATAACTCTGGATGAACACCTAGGTGCTATAACAAATGCAAATATTTACTAAATGTTTAATTCAAATGCTGTGCGCAATTGCTGCTGCGTTTTGCCCACAAATATACAAGCAATTCACTTTACAGTATATTCTGTGAAGCGCTTTAAGAGGTCCAGAAAAAAAGCACTATATCAAGCTCCTGAGGGTGCCGGATAAACAAGCTTTACTACTGTACTTACTCCTAGTAGTTACAACTGAATAAAAAAATTAACAATCAGTAAAAGGTCTGAAATATTACAAGATGTAATGGTAATTTAAACAAATATTTTAAGTAGCACAAGACAAGAATTTGTTGGACAGCCTTAGTTATACATCACAAGATCCCGCACCATTCAATCTGGAGGATCAAACATGGTTAACAAGAGAAAGATAGGACAGTAAATGCCTCAAGAAGCATCTTTAAGACATTTGGTTTATCTCTGTTCCATTACTGAACAAAAATAAAAGATACTTGGCTCAGAAAGCTCAAGTTCAGCCAATTTTTCGGTACTTGGGAGATGTCAAAATTCTCTGCAAGTCAATTTCACATCCAGGCCATTTCAGTCATATACTTGCAATCAGCCCAAATTGCTGTAAATGCATCAAAGCAATCTGTATGATAGCAAAGGTGTGGAAAATCTGCTGGAGGAGTGGCCACATCCTGTTTATATATGCTAAAATGACTTCAATTTTCAATAAAAGTTTGAGCACAAGGACTATGTAAATAGCACATATTCAGCTCCCAACAGTGTAGCTCACTTCCGGGAAGATGTTTCAAAGTTAATGAAAATTAATAGCCCCTTCACATTTATTACTGTAATGTTTTACATCAAATTTCTCTGTGATACAACGGTCTTCAATCTTTCACTAAACACCCAATCCAATAGATGTAGAGGCCAGAATCTATTCAGTACATCTGAGAGGAGATTGCATAACCTGAGGATTTCAGTTATGAACCTAATCAAATTTACAATCTCATGCCTTAGCATCTTTGCTTTGTGGAAGATAAAGAATGAAGAACAATTAGTTTTTTTTTTAATAGTCATTTTTGCTCTTTAAACCCCTTCATATTCCAAGATTTTCCCACCAATCTTCCTGCGTTTACAGAGAATACATGAAAAATGAATGGGAAAGCTTGAATCAATAAAATAGTATTTATATAGACAGCACAATATTCTCAGAAACATATTGTAAACATGTTCATACATGTCAAAAATAGCCTAGCTGATCCTGGGAGTGATGTGCTGGGAGAGCACTATACTGTACTAATAATTCATTCTAGAAGCGGTAACATAGGGGAAGGACTGTAAAAACTATTTAGAATTGTAGATTAATAGCAAGGAAAATTAGTTCTCAATAAGGTAGAGTTTAAAACGTGAGAAAATGACGCTGATAAAACGTCAAGTGTCATACAATTTCATACATTCAATATATGCACTAAAACCATTAACCGTGGAGGAACATATTCCCCCACAATCCACACACCCAACCACCACCCCCCACCGGCACAAACTAGATGGACCGAATAGCCTCCTTTTGTGCCGAAAAATTCTATGATTCTATGATCAAGAAAATATAAATGTGGGAAATATACCATTGTCTGTTTTCAATTTAACAGAATTAACATCAACCAACTCTATATTTGGTTTTGAGTTGAATTTACAATGGCATTAAAGGACAGCGATCGATTAGTGTTGCAGTACCAAGGTATCTTTTGGCCCCTCAAGGGCGTTAAAGATGGCGCCCACTCCCAATGGCATTTCAGGAAAAAATTGCAAGCTTCATCTGGTAGCCTGGTCAATAATTCTTCCGTTAAATCTTTCACTTCAGGATTGATTTCGGGAACTTATGATTGCTACGAATGACTACTAATAAAGTCACTACACTTGACAGCTATTACTCATGAACTGCTAACAGATGTTTCAAGGTTACAGGAGTTATCAAATTAAGATTATTATGATAGAATCAAAACCGCTGAAAACGTGCCTACATTATTTCGAACAAATGTGATTGGAGGCTCAACTCATTCCATACAAACAATGTTACAAATAAATCAGAGCAAAAGGTAGAAAGTACAAGGCTGCAGTTTAATCGATCAAATTCAGATGACATGGATAAACCACTCAAACTCTGCCGCAGTTTACGACATCAATCTGAACCCTTCAATTAAACTACAGCCTCATTATTCACTCCCAACCCATCCATTATTTTAACAACGTTGACCTGTTGTAAAGTTTAGATCAATTCATTTTTAATGTCAAATCAGCTTCTTCCTGTAAGATAGCAATAAACTGATACAAAATTAATTTGTGCTGTTCAAATACAGAAATCCATTTCAAGTAAAATGATTTTCTTTCTCCATGAGAGTAGTAAACAGTACTGCCCTAAATATTTGTAGAATGAGAAAACTAGAAAAGATGTAAAAGCTATAGATAATCATGGGTTCTAAGGTGCGACTTTAAGTGAATAATTACTCAGCAGTGTCATTTGTTGTTTATAGAACAATAGTTCAAACTCCAAGGTGAAATCACACTTTGAAATGAAAAAAACATTAAAGTGTGTAATCCCCTACGAAGGCACACCGAATTCTCCTCCAAAACCACATAATTCCTTATCCCACGAGGGGGGATTAGGTGACTGCTCCAACATCACAGCAGGATTTACTACTAAAGGCCAAAGCCTCAATTTTTATCTCCAAGTTTCATCAACAATGATACTACCTCTGAAGGTAGCTTTGGTGGTATAAATTTAGTCTGTATTCTACAGATATTCCATAAACAGTTGTGGAACAACCCTGGCTTCACTGTTGCATTTTAGGAGGTCATTAGAACTTTCATTTTAATTACAGCTTTGTAACTTCCTCACCTTCCACTGTTACTTTAGCAGTTGTCTGGGCTAAGATATTAACGGTAAAGTGTCTGACATTTACTGATGAGGTACTGTCACAGTCCACTACCTTTTCCAGTATGTTATGCTGAGGGTGTGGGAAAAAAATATTTTGTAAGAAAAATAAACACTATCGTCCTGATGTGAAAGGCACTATATAAATATAATTTGATGTTTTAAAATGTTAGGAGAAAAGCTGCTCAGTCAAATGCTCTTTGTTTCAATAGCATTAAGCTTTTTTTTATATACTATGTTTCTCACCCATTCTGAACTCTGAATCAGACAACTTATCAGCTCCTGTATCTTAGTGGCTAGAGCACTTACCTTACAAGCATGAGATCTGTATTCGAATCCAGACAGATCAGGGCGCAACCTTGGGCAAGATTTTTTATTCGCCTAATAATAATCCATCCAAAGAAAAACCCAATAATAAAATTGGTCATTTGAATCCACAACTGTTTGTGGGACACTGCTGTGCGCAATTGGCTGCCGCATTTCGCCCACAAATATACAGTCAATTCACTTTACAGTATATTTTGTGAAGCTCTGAGGCATCGATAAGATGTGAAAAGCGCTATATGCAAGTTATTATTATTATCCTCTATCAAGGTACACAAAATTCTCAACAATTATCTACAGATTGTCACAGTCAAATGCTCTGTTCCCCATCCAGCCAGCATCAACTGAAATACTCTCTTCACTTTTCACTTCAGAGTACACTGTGTGTTAAAAGTAATCTTTATCCCATGTTCACTACATCTGGCACAGAGAGAGAACCAAAAGCTGAAATGTATCCCATTCCCAAACAACGTCACATTCCAAGTCGGGTGGTGGGGAGGGAAACTTGGCTCTCTAACGTTTATTGCACTATTTTTATCACCAGCTCCGAGTCCAACTTTAAATGATGTTTTGGCAAACACACTTGCAAAATGAACCTTCTGATACTGAACATTGTGGCTACAGCAATTTCACTCTCAATAATTATGAACACTTGAATCTAGTGCTCGATATTATGATGAGAGTAAGTCATCATAATAAATCAGGAATACACTATCAAATGCCTGGCCACCATCTAAATATGTAGGAATCTTTCAAATTCTCACAGAATTAAGTTATGATTCAAAAGACCAAATATATTAGGAATGTCGTATTCTAAAAATAAAAAGAATGAATTTTGCTTCTGAAAGGATGACTGGACATAAAAGTAAAAGAATAAAACAAAAGTAAGGAAATTAACACAATTTTGTACGTACTGCTGATTAGACATAGCTTGCTAGTACAACAACAACAACTTTGATTTATATAGCGCCCTCCATTCGATCAACTGAAATTTATCTGGAAAAATGCATTTAAATATTTTTATTTATTTAATTTTTTTTTGCCGTTTTCGGCTGAATATCCAGCACACGCTTTAACCATGCTTTGACATTGGCCAGATTTCGAGAGTGCCGGATAAATGGGCTTTTACTGTACTATACTACAGTTAACACCATGTCAACACGCTTTTTCAACCTTTACTATCCCAATTATCATACCAATAATCTGTTTTTACTGAGTCGACTAAATAGAGGTGAGGATTAAAAGGTGAATCAGACTATATAGATGCTAACATACTGGTTTGTATGACAGTCTGGTTTAGTGATAGCACTCTCTCCTCAGAAGGTTGTGAGTTCAAGGAACTTCGAATCATCATCTAAGCTGATACTCCTTGTTCAGATGGATGTGACCTTGGTTTAATGTCTTATCCGAAGGATAATGACAATGACATATACAGTAGGAATGCATTGGTATATTAAAATGCCACGCCATTATTTGAGCATTTCCTGGTATCCTGGACAACAAATCCCCCAAATAAAATGTCACTCACTCCGTAGCTGTTTGTGACATATTGCTTGCATAAACTGACAGTCACATTTCACCACAAAATACAGTCAATCCTCTTTACAGTATATCCTACGAACCGTGTTAAGACGATATGAAACACTGACTGTCCAACGCCTTGGGATGTTCTCCCACGTGAAAAATGGCATACAAATGTAACTTTGTTGTTAAAAGGCAGTACATATATCAATTATACAGATTGTTATTACTGTGTAACGCTAGACTATTTTCAGTCAAGGCTACACCCAAATCTCTATGTTTAGTCGGAAAGGTTTTACAAATAAAAATCCACGGTTTATGCCTTCTTGAAAGATATTAAGCAACTTATGATCATTAACATCTTACATAGGAAGATATTCTCATTGAACTACATTGAAGTAGCAGCGCTTTGGGTCGTCCTCCCGACGTGAAAGGCGCTATATAAGTGCAATTTTGTTGTTGTTGTTGAAGGGTCATGCATTTCCATTAGCCTGTCACACTGCAGAGAAATGCACTTCACAACATTACATTTGATCAGCATCTTTGAGGTGCTAATTTATAACATGGTCAACTGTTCACCACAATCATTTTATATGTTGACCTCAATTTGAATGCATAGTGTCACGGGTAAGACATATGAATTATTTTTAAAAATAAATACATTGCAAAACATAAAGCAAAGATCATAATCTGTGATCCCAATGTTAACCATAGTCTTACTGTAAACTTTAAAACAGAGTAGGGGCGTGAGGAGTGCTGTATAAATAGCTGTTGAAGAGGTAACTAAATCCAATTTCTGCAAAATATGAAGGAATGTCATCTTTAAACAGTACAAAGCAGGCAATTAACAGCTGAATCATATTGCCAGGAAGGGTAGTGGAGGCCAAGACACTAGACTCATTCAAGAAACAGCTCAAAGGTAGGTTGAAGATGATTGTTCTCCTCTGCGACCAATTAACACAACAAACTTGCTTCCCTATGCTCGGCAGGCATTGGCCTGCTCCATGTCCCCCTTCCTGCCCGCCCAAACTTTGGTGCTCGGACCTTCAGGTTTTCTGCCCTCAGACTCTGGAACTCAATCTCTCCACCTTCAATCCCTAGCTCGGCTGCAAATACCCAATGAAATTTGGAGTTGTGTATTCTGAAAGAATCAGATCAAATAGCCAAAAGGTCTTTATCCAAAATGACCTACTAAAGTGAATCATGGCCTATAACCTAAATGCAGATTTCAAAACTAATTTTCCTCACACCATCACAATAGTAAAGTATACAACTTGAATACTCGATACAAGCAAGAGAAAATTAACAACAGATCAACAGCATGTGGACATAATTCAGGCATTATGGACAAATATTCTGTCAACAAACCCCATGGAATTTTCTGGTGAGGTAACACCCATAGCTTATCGAAAACAAATGGCAAAAAAAAGCTTTGTTATAAAGTTACTCAGCCGCAAACCATCGTAACATTCCTGAGTGTAATACCTCAAACTTAAAACAGAGACTGGCAGGGGAATTCAGACCGAGCGCTTCCTTTCTCAAACAAAACCCAGCCAGCAGCCACATTAAACAGTTCCACAGTCTGCCAAGCATTTTGTTCTGTAAATTAAGTGCAGCCCAAGACATCATGTTTGACCACAGCATCTTCAGGGTCAAAAATACCACACACTGCATCATGAAAGGTTTACAGTTACAGTAGAAGTTTAGGGAGGAAGAAGAGAATGTTTTCACTCCCTTAAAATCAGTTTTCTACCTACTTCAATTTTGGCTGCAACAAATTATTCTGAAATAGCAAATTGCATCCACCTATCCTTTTTTTTACATTTAAAGCTGCAATAAAAGTTTTATTACTTAACTTGTAAACTCACCTTTGAGGCCAAAGTAATGGGAAAAATCTGTATTCAATTATATTTAAGCAAAGTAAATACTACAGAAAGTTAGTAAACCAGAGTCAGAGATCTGGGATATAAATCCATACGAATTTTCTCTTAACACTGAATTCCTCACTTCCAAACAATCATTATGAGAAAGCACAAAATGCAGAGGCTTTTTGCTTCTAAATAAAAAGAGAAACTACTTGAACTGTGTATCCAGGACAATTAAAAATGATGCCAACCTGCAAAAGGAGCCTTCAAGTAGCTTATAGCAACAACAGTTTCATCATATAAAAAAATGCTGATTATGAAAATGTATTGCATCCATTAAGTGCAAAGTAACTTTAAGAATTCACTCCTCCAATTTTCTGATCAATTTTAATTACACTTTACAATACCGATAACAATGCATAATTAAAAGTTTGTCTGGATTTGGTACTTGCCTGATCACGCAGATCTTCCTAGCCAGATCCTTGCCATGATGCCTATTACTATTCTAACTGCTATTTAATTATTTATTTTTCAAAACATACCATTCCTTCACGTATCTATGTGCAGATGAGTGACTCTCAAACAGTCGTTCATTGAAATGATCAATATGCAGTAAAAGCCTGTTTATCCGTGACCCGATCAATTGTAACTTCCGTATAACCGGACCTCAAAAAAAGGTCCCTATTCGATTAACCGGAACTTATCCGGCACAATGTATTATATTTTTAAAAAAATTGGGGGTGTTTTCGGCCGAATATCCGGCAACAACTGGCATTGGCCAGATCCCGAGGGTGCTGGATAAACGGGCTTTTACTGTACTATTGGTTTTTTCGAGAAATTATTATTAGGCATGTGGAGTAAGGAAAGTTGCCAAGATTTCACCCCATCTGGATTTGAACCCAGGTCTCTCACTTGCAAGGTGAGTGCTTAACCACTGAGCTACAGGACCCCAAATACTGAGTAATGTCAGAGCTGATTTGAAAGCTGTTAGTCATTTTGGTCAGAAGTAACTCATGGTAAGCTTCTTGAAAGATATGAAAACTGGTTTTCATTTGGCTATTTTGTCAAAGTGAAGCTAACAATAACAACAACTTGCATTTATATAGCAACAACAATACCAAAAGTAAACTTGTGGTCGAATATAGGCAGGTCAGGTCAGGGCAAAACCTTAGGCAAGTTTCCTTACTCCATATAACTAATAATAATCCCTCAAAAAAACCCTACAATAATAAAATTGGTCATTTCAATCCACGACTGTTTGTGGGACACTGCTATGCGCAATTGGCTGCTGCATTTCACCCACAAATGTAGTCAATTCACTTTACAGTATATTCTGTGACGCTTTGAAATGTCTATAAGATCTGAAAAGCGCTATAACAAATGCAAGGATTACTATTATACCGACAACCCCATTCACCATTTCTCAACATTTATTTCAATTTTGAAATGGTTTAACTGACATCTTGAAAACTAGACGTTTCTAAATTATGCACTTACAAAGGAAGTGTCCTTGCAAGGAAATGCATATTAGATTTGTTTCTGGAAAATGCAAAATTACATGATTTGAGACAAGAACAACTTGGGAGTACTGTAGCTCAGTGGTTAGAGCACTTGCCTTGCAACAACAACAACAACAACAAATTACATTTATAGAGCGCCTTTCACGTCGGGAGGACGTCCCAAGGCGCTGCAAGCAAGAGACCTGGGTTCAATTCCAGGAAGGGTGAAATCTTGGGCAAGTTTCCTTACTTCACACACCTGATAATAATCCCTTGGAAATAAAATCGATAGTAAAGTGGTTACTTCAATCTACGACTATTTGTGGGATACTGATATGCACAATTGGCTGCAGCATTTTCCCCCACAAAATTAGTTTACTAGTTTTACAGTATATTCTATGAAGCGCTTTGAATCACCTAGAAGATGTGAAAAACGCTACATCAAATGCAAGGATTATTATTTATATAGAGCCCTTCACATGCGTAGTGTCCCAGAGACTCAATTAAATGAAGAAGAAATTGATCAGACACCAGCAATTACTTACATGGAAAACTTTCTAATGATTGGATAAGGAGGAGTCCAAGTTGAGAAAAGATTGTAAAAGGCCAAAGCCAAAGGTAACGGAAGTGTGCTTGGTAAGATCTAAATGGAAGAGCAATGATGGGCAGACCAGATATGGAGGAGTCTATAATGGCAACAGTATTATGGCATCTACAGCCAACTTGGTTAAGGAAACCGACTGTACCTTCAGGAAAAAATTTGAGATGTACCAAAAACACCAAACTGTAAAAGAGTGCTATAAGATTGCCTGTATTTTAAAACATTCTCTACTTGCAAAACTAATACTTTCTGTATACATATATACATATTATGCTGTATATCGAATGGCTAACAGTTACGTCTGAATTGCAACCGTACATTAGTTACATGATTAAGTACCTTGGGATTCTACAACAATAACCACAACAACAAAATTACACTTGTATAGCACCTTTCACATCAGGACGTCCCAAGGCACTGGACAGTCATTGTTTCCGATCCGAGATGGTTTCAGAGACGGAGAGGGTGGAAGAAAAGGGGGGGATTTGGGGTGATCAATGGGACCGTCGAAGAGCAGGGTCTTAAGGCATGACCTGAAGGAGGCCAGGGAGGGGCAAGGCGAGGACTGTGAGATGGATTTCCAGAGGTTGGGGGCAGAGTGGCTGAAGGCTCAGTCGCCAATGGTGGGGTGGGTGGGTCGGGGGGTGCGGAACCTGCAGAGCAGAGGGGGTGGGCAGATTGGTAGAGGGTTAGGAGGTTGCAGATATAGGGGGGCAAGGTCTTGGGAGGCTTTGAATGTGATTCAAATTGTTTTGGTAAACCCAATGCATAAGGATTCCCATAATAACAAGGATTGAACATGAGCCATGTCAAGCATGCACATTAGATGTGAGGCACAAATATCCATGTAACTTTATCTTGGATTTAAATTCCAGACTCTGCAAGGAACTGTTCAGTACTGTAAACAAGGCAACTCAAATTAAATAAAAACTGAAACTAGGCACAAGCTGTACCAAGTTAAATTTGGGTTTTCCCATAACAAGGTTTTTTTTTACACCTATGGAAATGGAACAAGATTAAAATATCAATCAATTTCTCAGCGTATCAATGAGTAGTAAAATATATATTCAAACTTTCATCAAGTCAGTTACTATTTATAGAAAGGCAATTCAATGCTGCACCACAAATTAAGGATACGCATTGATGTTATGCATTTAAATTCTTTTAAAATGGAATAGAGCCTTTTGGCCAAGAGTAGAATATGTTTCATGCAGGTGAACTCTAGCAAACTACAGTAAGTTGAATTAAATATGGTGACTGATTACCTTCCAGCAAACAGGAGGATCCAATCAAACTCTTTATATTTGAAAACTACAATTCACCATTGGCAATTAAATACAAAGAACAAAATACCTAATAATTGGTTAGATGCTGAGAATATACATTGGAAGAGCTGGGATGAGACTTCCATCAGATTTACAGAAATGTGTAAAGGGGAACAAACGCATATACTGTACACTGCTCCAATTTGGAGTTGAGCATCTGTAACTAAGTGCTAAGAACATGCTAGTAAACTAAGAAAATTCCTGCAGGGAATTTACTGCACCACTGTTTGAACCAAACCCAAAAAGGTAGCCAAGGAAGCAATTTTCAATTCAGCCAACTTACTTTACAAGTGACTAAAACATCCAGTTAAATTCAGATTGGGCAATTTCCAGATAGTAAGGGAAAACTTCCATGTCTCAATACAAAATTGCACACCGTGGCACTCAAGCACCTAGACGGTTCTGACCTCTTTTCCTTACCCTCCGCTTTCCAGAAACAATGGCAAAAATGATCACAAAAGAAGCGACTGAAGCAAGGTGAAAATCCTCTTTATTAACCTGGTTAACTCATAACTATTGACACTAAAACTCTCATCATTCAGAGCATGAGGTGTGTCTGGCTCAATGGTGGCATTTGCGCCCGACATCAGGACTTAAACCCATATAGTCTAACATGATACTGTATCGCAATGCTAGGGAGTGTGCTGCATTGGGAGCTGACCTTTGGATGAGACTTTCAACCGAGGTCCCATCGGTCTGTTCAGGTGGATGTTAAAAATCCCATGTAAATAGGAAGAGAAATTAGTTTCTCTCGGGTGTTCTGGTCAATAGTGCATCAGATAAAATTGGTCATTCACTGTTTGTGGGACATGGCTGTGAGCAATTGGACTGTCATGCTCACCTCCAAACAAACAGTCACCACAAATCCTATGAAGCGCTTTGGGACATCCTCCTGACATAAAACGGGTTAAACTAAATGCTAGTACATTATTATACTAAAAATAGTATAATATGAATTGGTCTGTAGCTTGGTCCACAATTCTCCAGATTGATTTTTTATATACTTCATTGTTGTTTCTTGAACATTGCTTTGTGAGAACTGGCTGAATTGTTTGCCTGCAAAAATACTTATTTGACAACAATTATTCATATAAAATTGAAGTTACATGAGACATATCAAATGCAAGTATCATTTTTGGAACACTGTAACCAAGTACTGGTTTGACTATCAAAAAAGCAAAATAAATTCAGTTACACTGCACTTTCATCTTTCACACACATTACTCACAAACGGGATTAAAAAAGTTGGGCCCTTCAACCACAAGTGTCTAGATTACATCAATAAGGATAGATTCTCCAGATATTTTGCCAACAGAGTCTTTAGACATTTCTTCTACAACAACAAATTAGACTTATAGAGCGCCTTTCACGTTGGGAGGATGTCCCAAGGCGCTGTACAGGAGGCGTGTGACCCGAGCTGGGAGGGGAGTGTACAGGAGGGGGTAAAAAATGTGGGCGAGGTCGAAAAATTAGGGGGGGAACAAAAGGCACGGTTGAAAAGGAAAGTCTTCAAATCGGCCTTGAAAGAGGAAAGGGAGGAAACAAGGCGGACGGATTGGGGGATGGAATTCCATAGGGTGGGAGCGGAGAAACTGAAGGCCCGGCCTTCGATGGTGGGGCGGTTCGGGCGGGGGGCTTGGAGCAAACCAAGTCCTGGTGAACGGAGGGTCCAGGTGGACTTATAGGGGGAGAGTAGATCGGATAGATAGGGCAGGGCAAGGCCGTGTAAGGCCTTGAAAACAAGGACAAGGAGCCTAAACTGACATGTAATAAAATGTTTTATTGTTAATGGTTCTCAATCTGTATTTTTTTGATCAGCCAGAAGTCTGATAATGCAGAAACCCATCATTATGCTTAAGTGTTTCAAACCCAAAATGAGGTCCATTCCACCTAAACACGGAAATCTCAGAAATATTTATTGGAATGCACACTCTTCCCCCTGGAAGGCTTGGGGACCCCAGAGTATGCGCTGCTAGAACCTCACCAGCTAAAACCACATAGCTTGCCATTGAACCCCTGTCTGGCAAGCTTTCCTGCTGCTTGTCCAGCTCAGGCCATTCTACTCATCAGACCTTTGGCTTGCAGGGTTAATCAATGTTAATGGGAGAGTCCATGCCCTCAGTGACTGGTATGCCCTTCCAAGTCTCATTGATGAGCCAGGCTGGTCGCATTATGATCAGAGTACTGCAACTTGTTTGGTTCTCGATCTGGATTACTGAAACTGTCACAGAGGGCTGGCTTGATTCTGACTTTGCAGCCCAAATATGTCACCATGGAGACCCACCTTGCTTACCAACTGGAAGATGGGTTTAACACAATACGAGCAGGATTAGCCCATTCGGCCCCTTGAGCCTGCCCCGCCATTTAATAAGATCATGGCTGATCTTCTAACTTTAGCAAAAAAGTCAAAAATTGTTGTACTAAAATCATCTGCATTTAAAATACAACAGTGTTGGCATGAACATTCTGATCAAGACAATTGATTAGGACTTTCTAATCTAAATGATTCATAGATGACAAAGCAGTTTGACTAAATGAAGTGGAAAAATATCAAGTAAAAGACAATGAATACACTGACTTAATTTTGGCACTGATTTTGCACCCTATTTAAACGAGATTGATTGTGCTATGGAATATAAAATACTTCTGCTACAATGCACTTGTGTTTTTTATTATCCTCTTAACCCCCCACATAAATACACAGTTGACTATTGTCCAAGTCCCAATCCATGCTACTCATTTCTCTTTACAACTACATAATTAAGTTTACACAATAATTAAATTATTATGTTGAGTTTTGGGGTGATTATTGACCTCCATATTGAAATGCTGCAGATTTGCTCTTGCTGGTATACTCATAGGGTTACACTTTCTGCATCTCATAATTACTTGAGGGATATTACTTGAGCAAGTGCAGCTTAATTACATAATATTCACTACAGTTCAATATTAATCTTTGTTCAGTGCCTTGGAACGTTCACCTGACATGAAAGGCGCTATACAAATGTAATTTTGTTGCTGTTGTTAAGATATGGAAAACATTTGAAACTATTATTTTATCCCATATCATCTACCCACATTATTCAGGAACAAAATAGTGTTTTCTCTAATTGTCCAATCTAATATCCCTGACCCACATTCAAATTAGTTTACTGCAATCTGTGGAGTACTGCAGGAAGAAACTAATTGCATATTGGACGCTATCCTGCATGTAGAGCACTATATAAATACCGATATAGTGGATCAGGGAATGGTTGTGGTTCTGCATCAAAAATTGATTTTATCAACCGCTTCAAGCCGCAGGAGAACATGCTCTGGCAGCAGTCTATCAAATCTATTCCATCTGCTATGGAGTCCACCGGATATGGTAGATATTCCAGTTTACAAAAAGCAATGCAAACTGGGAATTAGTAATCAATCTGGAATTCCCTACAAGAATAGTCAAGTATTCTACTGTGTATTAGTGTTCCTCTATTCTGCCTTAAAGTCTAAATGCCTAATTAATCCATTATAGTTTAGAATTTTTAAAACCCATTTTATTAAAAGTTCAGAAAAGCAAGAGCATCAACACATTAAATCACCTTTAAATGTATAACAGAAGCTGAAATTCAAAACAGCTTCTTGTATATTATTGCAGATTTAATATAAGTTCTGATTTGATCGCTACCCCCAAAGGAATGGCTGTGATAGTTATAATTTCTAGATTGTGAAATATGATATTTGAAAAAGATATAGGTTCATTTGAATCAGCCTTTTGATGCTGAATTTTAATTCTACATGAAGAATACAAAAGTGTGCTTTATTTTTACAAATGTCATTATGAAAGATTTACTCTGTTTGAATCTATCTGATCAGTTCATGCAACAACAACCAAAAAACTACACTTGTAGCGCTTTCACGTTAGGAGGACGTCCCAAGGTGCTGGACAGTCATTGTTTCAGACCTGAGCTGGGGTCGGGGATGGGTGGAGGAAAAGGAGGGGATTTGGGGTGACCGATGAAGAGGAGATGCAGATTTAGGCCCAGGGATTTGTGCTCTACAGTAACTTTAGATTTCTTCCTTATGCACATCACTAAGTTTGATGCAAACAAAGACTGGTAATCCATATTTACAGTACAATAACCAAACCCATAAAATGCTTTGCACCACCCCCCAAGAGAAAATAGTTGAAATAGCAATATCCTCAAAAGAACTTGCATTGCTTTTAATATTAAGACATGTTTAAAGTCATTTCATGTGCTTAAAATATTTTATGGATTATTTCACTTTCAAATACCATTAAAGCCCAAGTTAATCGTTAAAGCCCCACTTAGTCATAAAGCAGCATCGGCACTTAAGATTCCTTAGGAAAGCAGAAAGAAAATATAGTGGATTAAAAATCTTAACAAAGTTCATTAATTGTGTACCAGATACAATTCACAGGAACAAATATAAATCCCATTTCAATGGTATCAGCTCTTCCCATTTGATTCCACTGTAATCACATTATATATGATATGCTTGAGTGTTCAATCACCAAGTTAGGATTCAAAGCTCACGGTCTAAGATGACCTTAGTCATCTTAGGTGTGATATTAACCCGGAGGTCCCTTTCAGGTGTGATATTAACCCGGAGGTCCCTTTAATTACCATATTTCCTGACAAAACCTCACTATACTTGGGACAGTAATTATCAATGTTTTAAGATAATTTTACACCACATGCTACATTTTTCTCATATTCAGATGCACAATTTAGTCTCAGAATACCAACTTTTCTTATATAAAAAAACTTAATGATGCGGTTTTAAATGTTTGGGGAAGTCGAGTGTTTTGGGCAGGCCATAACTAGTTTTACTCCAAACCAATCTCATTTGCCAATTCATTATACACTGCTGTCAGCAAAAAAAACAGCTTCAGTCTGAGTGTTAACAATTGGATTGATGACAGATAAGATAGCCCTGGAGTCCCACACAACCATTTATTTTGGAAATCCTGCCTGAGCAAATTCAAGGTAATACGGATATGTATTGATTCTGTGAACTTTAATGGACCAAGGCACAAAACTTTCGAATGTGAATGAAAAAAAGTAAATGCTCATAGCATGGTACTGTATTTCCATGAAGACAGACACAGTAAAGTGACAGCAAGCATTGGGCAACATGAAGTATTTTCCTGGCTGACATTACCAAACAACATGGGAAAGCTCTGGGATATACAGTAGCGGGCTTTAAATATATTCGTCATTCTTAAGTAAGTTATTTACACAATCAAAAAGCCACGCGGGACACATTTAAGGGGAAATTACTTAATATTCAATCTACAATCTCACAGAGTTTCGCTTTCTCACTCTCTGTCCCCCTAATTAACCCCCGGTGGCAGCCTCACCACATTTTACTCATTGATAACAACAAAACCGATTTCCCTCCCAAAATAAATACTTCACTCACAGGGGGGGATTTCGGTGAAGGGTTTAAGGCTGAGAAATCAGGTGTTAAAATAAAGAGTGAGAATCGTAACGCTTCGTTAAAAAAACAAGCGTGGCAGTTGTGAAATACTGTATTATATATATATTAAAAAATAAAGGTACCACACTACTCTCTGGGACTTAAGAGTTGCTGAAGTGAAGCGAAGCAAAGCCAGATGTTAGCAGCAACACGAGGAACCGAGTCTAGCCGCGATTCCAGAATAAATTTCTAGTCAATTACTTTCAGCGGTTCAAGTCTCAAAAGGGTGGGGAGGGGAGGGTTTGTAGGCTGGGGTGTGAGGTGGGGGGGCGGGGGGGGAAAGAGACACGCTTTTCTATTTTACCCTAGCGTCTGTTCAGGAAAGACCAAGGCATCAAATCAGGCCTAAGCGTCTCCCCCCCACCCACCCCACACACATATATATATTATATTATATTATAAATAACCGTACAACAACCTTACAATGTCAAGTCTCGACGCCACACCCACCCCCCAAAAAAAACAGGGAAGGGTGGAAGTTTACGCTGCCATACGGAACAAAAAC
>JAAILG010008656.1:0-27745 GCA_012026655.1 Hydrolagus affinis
CTCAGTGCGCTTCACAATAATGCGTCTCGGGTGGGAGAGAGAGATGGGGGGGGTGGGGGGTGGGGGGGGTGGAAGGTGACCGAAAGCACGGTCGAAAAGAAAGGTCTTTAGCTGCGACCTGAAAATAGGAAAGGGGTGGGGGGGGTGGGGGGGGGCGACATGCAACAACAGCAACAACAAAATTAATTGTCGGCCGGACCATTCGTGGAAACTCCTTACTCTTTTCTAATACCAAATGGAGTGGGTGGGTGGGGTGTGGGTGGGTGGTTTTTCACCTCCAACTGAACCGGCACCAAAGATGGGACCTTGTTTTCTTTGACGTCTTGTCAGCGCCTTGGGACGTCCTCCTGACGTGAAAGGCGCTCCATAAATGTAACGTTGTTGTTGTTGTTGAACTACCGACGAGGACCCTCCCAAACAGAGGGTTTGCACTGGAGTGATAATCTAGACTGCGAGTTGAAAGCCCCAATGTGTGGGCCTGAACTCACAATATGGCACAGAGGGAGGAATGCTGCCTGTCAGGTTCGGACTAAGAGAGGAGTTTGGTGGGCGGGGGGGACTGGGGGGGAATGCCAAATCTCGTCCGAGGAGGAGCTTTGTAGATAGAGATGCTCAGACGTACAAGGAGGTCCAACCAGGTTGGGGAAAGCAGAAGGAGCCTGGGGATGGAGGTGTGAAGTGCATCAAAAATGGGTAGAAAGATTACCTTCGCCCATGGCTGCCTTCACCTGCTATCTTTTCATCCATGACTGGAGGCAACAAGTAGACAGATAGGCGTAAGTAAAGTGGATGGAGTGTTGAAAAGGATGATAGTGGTTGGAGGAACAACAAAATACAACCACAAAAATTACACTTTGTGTATTACACGCCTTTCGCTTTGGGAGGAAGCAGTGAGTGTGCAGTTGACGAGTCAGTGGGGGCGGGGAAGGGGGAGGAAGGAAAAAAGAGAAGTGAAGGCCGACAGAGGAATGATTGAAGGAACACGTTTTGCCATTTGGAGAATGAGTCAATGTGGGACTGTCGCGGAGGGAAACTATCAATAGTGGCATTTGGCGAGTCAGGGTGGTTTGCAGGTTTAACGGTAGCAACAACTTTGATAAATCGCCAGCTCCTTGTGACGTCCTCCCGATGTGAACGGTGCTATGTACAAGCGAAACTTGGTTGGTTGTTGTTGTTGTTGTTGAAAGGAGGCGATAATAATGGAAGAATAGCAGGGAATTGATTTTTTTGCACACACAGCTCCAGCAGGGAAGCAACTACCAACTTGTGCACTTCGCTGAGAGTTCAAGCCAAAGACAACATAGATAGTCACAGGGCGTCAGTAATGTTTGGATTATCCTGACCATTGTATTATTTCTTTTTTTTTAAGCGAGAGTATTCTTTACAGTTTCATAGCCTTCGTGGCCCTGCGTAGCTTGTAGAAATATATTGTTGGACATTCGATCCTGTCTTCAGTTGAGATTCAATGGAGATTGTGCATTCGTGCCTGACTCGAGAACTTGGAAAAACTTGCCCAGTGGGAAGAAGCAATTTGAATAGCAAATCATTCTCTAAAGTCCCGGATGGCTGTTGTTACCAATGTTACCAATGTGCTATTTATTTCCTACACATTTTTCTATTGCAAAGCATGTTTCAAGTAATGCAATGTATGAAAAGTACCATTTGGCGTGTGCATAACAATCGAAGATTGTGGAAACTTGAAAGGAGAAAATTTCTGTACCTTTGTACATTAAATATAAAGTTCCTCTTTGCATATACCTATTACATCAAGCTGCTAGGAAGGAGGAGGAGAAAGAGGAAAAATAAAAATACGAGTGCATGCAATTTCTTAATAAATTCGCCCCCATCCTCTCCCCTCCCAGTGCAGAACTGGCTTAAAAATTTAACCATAATCAGTACGTGCCTCTAGATTTTACAAAAACTCTGGGCTGATATTGTTTAAGATGCATAAAAGTTGGTACAGTTGGCCTTTATTATTATTTTTCATTTCTGGAAGAATAACTCGCGTATTAAAAATGCTCCCGTTCTCTCGTGGCTGTTCTCGAACTGAAGTAACTGAACCACCACATTACGTCTGCTGCTCCACCACCACCAGCCACAGCCTTATTCCTCCTTCCAGATCAGATCGTTCAGCCGTAGTGGCCACTTGAAAAGGATTCTGATGAGGTTTCAGCATTTTGTCTTGTCTATTGGCGGAATGCTTTGAATTTGATGGTTCAAACTGCACTGATGATATCACTGCGGGAATCTGGAGTGTGGGAGAATTGAATTATCAGCCGAGACTCACTCATAAATGTCTCTCAGACCGGTAAGGATAATAATAATCCTTATAATTAATAATAATATGATAATCCTTACATTTGATATAGCGCTTCCCACATCTTATCAATGTCTCAAAGTGCTTCCGGGTGCAGGGGTTGGGGTAGGGGAAAGGAGAGTAGGACAGTTGACTGTATATTTGTGGGCGAAATATTTGATACAGTGTCTTATTACATCTTCGAGACGCCTTAAAGCACTTCAATGGATATACAGGTAGCCCCCGCTTACCGAACGCCCTGTTAACGAAACTTCACCATAACAAGGGTTTCTATTTGTACCCCCCTACGTGCTTAGTGAAGGCTGCGCTCGCTATAACGGAAGTTTAAATCTCACGCACTTCTTGTCTCCCGGCAGCCTCCGCAACACAAACCCACATACATACACACACTTACTTCTCACGCCATCTAATCCAAGAGAAAGCACTGAGGGTATGGGAGAAGCTTAAGCAGTAGGACACTGTCTGCTGCCTCCTCTCTGTCTCTCTCTTTCTCTGTGTCTCTTTCCCTCTCTCTGTCTCTCTCCGTGTCTCTTTCCCTCTCTCTGTCTCTCTCTCTCTCTCTCCGTGTCTCTTTCCCTCTCTATGTCTCTCTTTCTCTGGGTCTCTTTCTCTGTCTCTGTTTGAGTCTCTGGCTGTCACAATCTCACTCACAGTCTCCCTGTCTCTCTCTGTCTCAGTCTCTGTGTCTTTAACTCTCTCTCCCTGCCTTTAATAACAGTGCTACCTGCCTTATGCCGTCGCTGATACACTGTAAATGTTAGTGCTAGGCTAGGTGCAAGGCATTACTGGAAACAAATTTTTTCATATACAGAAAAACAGTAGGGACCTCCCCCCTGCCCGCTTAGCATAATTTTCGCTAAACGAGGGGTTTTGAGGTCCCTAACCCTTTCGTTAAGTGGGGGATACCTGTACTGTACTACAATGTGTGAATTGACTATATTTTTCTTCCTCCCCTCTGCTCTGGTCCCAACCATTGTTGTAGACGTTGGGAAGTTGGGACGTTGTTGTATTCTGTGAAGCGCTTTGACTCGTCGATAAGACGTGGAAAGCGCTATATAAATGTAAGGATTATTATTATCTTATTATTATTACTATTTTGCGGCCGAAAAGGGGAAACCAATTGCGCTCAGCAATACCCAAGTTGAGTAACTTCCTCCGAAAGATGACATTTGTGTTATTTACTGCCCGAGCAAAACTATTCCCGGCAAAGATAGTTGATGGAATAGACTGGAAAAGTCTAATAGCAATGGCTGCTTTTGTTACAGAGCCTTAATACTGTATATTGTTGAAATATCTCAACAAATGTTGGCAGTTGACGTACCTTGTGGTGGTGTGGTGTAACACTCCATAATACACAAATGATCGGAAACTGGTTCCACTCGTCCATTTGACTGATTTCTATCGACTGCTCAGTGAAATCTTTTATTCAATTTTTGACGGCAGGAAATTGCTCGGACCAGAGTTTATTTGCTAAGTGTGTACAGGGCCTCATTTGTGGTCATGCTGGTAAATCTCAGCAGAGAGTGCAACAGGGTCCTTGGCTTGAATGCAATGTCAGGAATTTTAATCGTTTTTAAATGGACTATGCTTGAATTTGTAGCAGATAGTGAGCATTTAGTGTCTGACTGTACAGCACTACCTTATTTTGTTGTGGTTGCTTTGCTTTGCCATGCTTCGCTTTCCTCTGTTGTCTGAATCTCGCATTAATTCAAAACGGCTATTTCTTAGATAAATGAGAAATGTTCAGTGAAGCCAGTAACTTGGTACTGTACTTACTCTTCACTAGATACTTGTGGTCTCATCTGATAGTGACCGACTGTCCACTCTAATGAAAATGAGTTATCACCCTTCTCCGTTTCCTTCTGTGATGTGTTCACTTATTAATTATTTGAGCTTGACTTTCAGCCTTCTTACATCAACGTGTGTTGCAGTTGTAATTCAGCGAGACGGTAGCAATTCTGTGTGCAGTAATGTTTGCATGTTTGTTTTGCTCTGAATATTTGTACTCGGAATGTTGTACTGGAGTAAGTCGGGGGCAGCAGTGTTTAATCAGGTTGGAGTACACTTGTGAATGATGCTCGCGTAATTTATGTTGTGCAAGTAGGTTGCAGTCTCAAGAATGTTCTCTATATTTGCGTTTTGAACTTAACTTGTTTTGGGGGCTGTTTAGCTCCTGTTTAATGCTGCTGAATTCTTCTAGGCGCTTCTCTGTCACGTAACGTCAAAAAGTACTGCCTTATAACTCAGCTTTTCTGCCCCCACCCTCTGGTACTCCATTCCACCGTCCCTCCATCTCAGCGTCCCCTTCCCTTGCCTTCTTCAAGACCTGTCTCAAGACCCTCCTCTTCGACCATGCCTTCTGTCACACTCCTACCCTCCACCCTTGCTGATCCCAGATCCCTGACTGTCCAGCGCCTTGGAACATCCGCCTGACATGAAAGGCGCAGTACAAGTGCAACTTGTTGTTGTTTTAGTATTAAAATTAAGAATCTAGTTCAAGGAACAAGTCCTCTATTGCACTGTACCATTGAACATGCAACAAGCGCTCTGAGACGTCGTCCGGTGTGAAGGGCGCTATATAAATCCAAGTTGTTGTTGATTATACTAGAGTACAGTGTAAGTGTAGAGTGAAAGCTTCAAAGAGGAATATAGCCAACAAACAATACTTCTGCATACACTATTAAATATAGAATGGTTATATGCGGCTAATTGATTCTAATTGACTTGCTGCGCATTAAGTTATAACGCCTTGAAGTTTGATCAGTTGATGACTTGTTTTCCAAGAACCGAATACTGTTCTGGGAATTTCCAAGCCATATCTGCTCTTTTTAACATACAGTAAAATTCACACAAGTCGAATCTTTAATAAATCACCTGCCCTAAGTACATTCATCCGAGTGCCATTCAGGTCAACATGAAATCACCCAAGCTGAATCTTTCGCAACGATATTCACCTTAACTTGCTGATTTCTTTTGTTTAAACAAAGAAAGCAAACAGAAAAAAGTTCTAGTTTTTAATAGGAACCCTGATTGCAATGTTTGCTATTTTGAACAAAAACAACTTTATTGTACACATCGTTGATGGTATAAATGAATCAATGGAATTTTTTTTGACTTTGGAACATCTATCCACTCAAACATGGTAAATAGAGACTTGCACCCTTTTGTGCTTGTGCAAGATTCCCATCTTTCAAAGTTTTTATTTTCGCGAGAACCACTTTCCATTGGCTGTTTGGCTTTTTTTAAATCAGCTTTTTCATATTTTGAAGCCGAGTTTGTATTTTTTTTAAAAAAATTCTCCTCATGCGGGGCCGGGACCTGTGAAGCCATGGAATAGGTCTTTCAATTTGGAATGGTGAGATTTGGCCCGTTTCATTCCGGAGTGGATTGTTGAGGGTTGTAAAGGTATCAATTAAAGCAATTTATGTAGATTCATTTTGATCCCACTTCTAACCTAATTCAGAGTCTGTGCATGGAATGGAAAATGCCCCAGTTCCGCGTGCAATCACAATATTGCAAGTCCCATTTCGCTCCCACCCATTTAAAAAAAGTAATCACAACCTGGTTACAGAGGATAGAAATTATCTAGACCTACAAATTAAGGCCTTTTACTTGCCTAAATGTTTTAGGTTTGCAATTCGTACAGTACTGTCATTACCATTTCAGATCAGTGGTCAGAGCACTCGCCTTACAAGTTGAGACTTGGGTTCAATTCCAGGCAATGTAAAAACTCCACACACCTGATAATAATCCCTCGAGGGAAAAAAAAATTGGTCATTTCAACCCACGACTGTTTGTGGGACACTGCTGTGCACAATTGGCTGCCATGTTTCACCCACAAATATACGGTCGATTGATACACTGGTGGAAATGCATCGTATCAAGGGCAAAAATAGGTTGTTCCAAAGTTGCTGCAGATAGTTTAAAAAAAACCTCAGTTGAATTGCGGAGGTTTGTATGTGATCTTTCACTAACTCCAGTGCAGTTTTGCTGGTTAATAAAACCTCTTGGACAGAACGTAGATTGTTATCTTGTGATCAGATCAGCTGCTATAAGTGTGACTCAGAATTGTACGTAGAATTTGATTTGGTTGTGTGGAGTGTGTTTTATGTTTTAAGAATATTCTTAAATTAATTTTCATTTTATACTTATTATAGCCAGTTAGGAGTTTTGTACCAAAAGTAGGATTCATGTAAACAAGAGAATACATACAGCGTGATCTCGTGAGTTAAAGAAGATGTGAAAAGCGCTATATCAAATTCAAGGATGATTATATTATTATTAACTGTCCATTGCGATAATGAAGGAACAACAATAAAATTACATTTGTATAGCGCCTTTCACATCAGGAGGACGTACCAAGGAAGTGACATCGTTTGGATCTAAGGATTTACCTGGTCCAACAGCATTGTAAAGGCTGGCTACCAGATTCTTTGTATTTCCTGTAGCTCGTTACAAGTACAATAATCAGTATTCATTGTAGTGTCAGCTTGAATTAGGACTTCCGAGTCTCTCGTGGGCCGTGAACCCACAGCCATCAGACCCAAAGACCAGAATGCTGTGCAATTAAAACGCTTTGACCAAGTTAATAGAGGTTGCTTTCTGATGAACATTTGTTTGGCCTCTTTGCAGCCACAAGGAATCGGGGAGCCCAGTGTTTATCATGCTGTAATCGTTATCTTTTTGGAGTTCTTTGCCTGGGGACTGCTGACCACTCCAATGCTAACTGTGAGTACAAAATATGTTACTGGGTTTACAATTGTAATGCGCCCTATTGACTCCATGGCCAAGTAATACAGTGGAGTGGAGTAATACAGAAAAGAATAATTTAATAGTTAACGCACTATAACATTTTCCATGTTGTTCTATAACGCCAGTTAAATTTACTCCTTCTGAACCTCCCACCTACTTCTGGATATTCACTAAGCCCGGCAGTCAGTAGAAGTAAAACCGACAAATTAACATGCTTTCGAAGGGCCTGTGTTGCTATTTCATTCTTCAGGTAACATTTGGTTCTTCCACAGGTTTTGCATCAAACGTTCCCTCAACATACATTCCTAATGAATGGACTTATTCACGGGGTGAAGGTGAGAGCGCATTGACACCATCATTGACGTAGTCTCCCGAGGTCCATCATCTATAAGCTGCAGTCGTACCAAAGTACCACCCACCACCTCATTCCTTGTACTCCACTAACTCCTAATATGTTGATTCCAACATCCTCGCCCTCAGCTACAAATCCCTTCGGCCTGTAAGCACTTCCCTATCAAATTCTAACTCAAATCACAGCCCTCATTGAGATTGACTTGGGAATGCCACCACACATTGCCAAAGTGCGCTCTGTTTTGACAGTTCTAGCTGAGGTAGTAGCCAACTTTGGAATAAAACAGAGGGAAATAGACTTGTTTCTCTCAATTCACACCTAGAGATTTGCTTCCAAACTGCCAAGCGATTGTAAAATATTACACACATTACCATCTCAGGGATTGTTTTCTGTCGAACCAAGACAGCGCTGCTCGATTTGTCCTTATTTGGTATTAAAAGAGTACAAGGGAGCGAGACTTGACTGTTTAGTTGGCATTTAACTATTTGTTTTCTTGTCCGCAGGGCTTGTTATCATTTTTAAGTGCTCCTCTGATTGGTGCGCTGTCGGATGTCTGGGGCAGGAAATCCTTTCTCCTCCTGACTGTCTTCTTCACCTGTGCTCCAATTCCCCTCATGAGAATCAGCCCCTGGTAAGTTAAGTGTCCGCATTTCTCTCCTATTATTGTGAACGTGGATGTGACCGTTATCTGTTTTGAATCCACTCCTTATTTGCAGGACAATTGCTGTCCTGACAGACATCAAGCCCCTGGATGAGCCGTGTCTATCACCAACTCAATTTGGCAAAACCGAGTGCCAAACTTCTCAGATCCCGCAGTGCCTCCTCGCCTCAAATGACAACCATGTCACCCTCTTATGGCTCCCTTTTTTTAGCTCACAGAACCCGGGAAAGGCCCTCGGTGTTTTGTTTGACCCTCGCCTCCCCTTCAAGCCATGTGTTTGCATTCAGAGCAAGTCCACTTTGCCCATCTCCACCACATCGCCTGTCTCTGTCACTGCCTCACCCCAATACAACTGAAACCCTCATCCATTGCCCTTCAACTCCGGGTTTCATTTCTATTACACCCTGTCAAATCTTGTCTGCCAGCTCCTTAAGTGCTAATAAGTCATGAAATGGTCATGCCCTTCAGACCTGAAGTGGATCTTATAGTCACAGAGACATTTCATGTTATAGAATTTTTTTTAAACAAAGTAGTAACTGGCTATTGTTCAGCATCTTATGGGTTTGCAGGTTTCACCAACACATGCCTGTGTATTATTTCCTTTCTCTGCTCTCCTCCTCAGGTGGTACTTTGCAGTGATTTCCATGTCGGGTGTGTTTGCGGTGACGTTTTCAGTGATCTTTGCTTACGTAGCCGATATAACTCAGGAGCACGAGCGGAGCACTGCCTACGGACTCGTAAGTGAAGAGCCATAGCCCCTTCTGAAGAGAAACGCTTTATTTTACTCCGGTGTGAGTGAGATCTGGTTCCGAGTCCGTACTGCTCATTTTTGAGAGGGGATTTTTGTTCAAGGAAAGATCCTTCTTTGCCCCTACCGCTATTTATTCAGGTGGCAGCTGGGCTGTTTTCACAAGAGCAAGGTTAATTTGGCTTGATTGGTAGAGTTCTGACCTCTGGGTTAGGAGGTTGTTGTTTACGATTAATTCCAACCACTGAGGCTTGAGCTCAAAATTTAGGCTGATGCTCCGTTGCAGTAACGGAGGAGCAATGCATTGCCAGAGGAGTCATTCTTCAGGTGAGCTATTAAACTGACATTCAGGTGGACGGACATCAGTCTTTCTGGGCCGTCCTATTTGAACAAAGGTCTTTGTGTCCTGGCCAATATATTTATTCCTGTTCCAAATTCATAAAGATTAATGGGCCTTCCCCTCGTTTTATGGTGCTATTGCCGGCTGATTAACTGCTGTATATGTCTGCATAATAGTTACTATTATTCAAAGTGACTTATTGCGAAGGGTAATTGAAGTCATTAATTTCCCCCAAACTTGTAGTTTTGTAAAAACCGAATGCAATAGGCACACGGCTGTCTGTTGGTTCCCGAATTTAAGAGTTCGTAATCTTTACCCTGCTTGTCTTAGTCTTAACTGGGAGCACAAGCGTCTATTCTAAGCTAAGAATTCCTGGTATGATGAGTGAATGAATCTTTCTTCTGCTACTGCTGCTTCAGGTGTCTGCAACCTTTGCAGCGAGTCTCGTGACCAGCCCGGCTATCGGCGCGTACCTGTCCAGGACATACGGCGACAACTTAGTGGTGGTTCTAGCCACCGCCATCGCTTTGCTGGACATCTGTTTCATTCTTGTGGCCGTGCCAGAATCCTTACCGGAGAAGATGCGGCCAGCTTCCTGGGGAGCACCAATATCATGGGAACAAGCTGACCCTTTTGCAGTAAGTGATAAACTAAATGCTTGCTCTCGGTGCTGCTCATTGTGTGTGCTCAGTAGTTAGAGCACTCGCCTTACAAGTGAGAGACCTGGGTTCAATTCCAGGCAGGGCGAAACCTCACTCCACATGCCTAATAATAATCCTTCCAAAAAAAACCAATAATAAATTGGTTGATTCAATCCACGACTGTGTGTGGAACTCTGCTGTGCACAATCGGCTGCCGTGTTTCGCCCGTAAAATATACGGTCAATTCACTCTACAGTATATTCTGTGAAGAGCTTTTGGGATGTTTGGAAGATGTGATAAGGAGCTATATCAAATGCAAGGAATATTATTGTTGATATGAATCTGGCTTCCCAATTGTACTCGAGCAGCGAAAGGTAGATCTAGATAAGTGCATGGATGGAGATATAAAAAAAAACACACACAAGAGTATATGAGACCTTATTCTACATTGGAGAGATCCCAATCCGGGCAGATATCGGGCTATAATTTATATAACCTTAACTTGCGGAATCGAGTGCTGGCAAGATAAGCGTAATTAGCCAGCCAAGCTGCACTTAGGTTGTCACATTCGTGCAGTCGTGTTATGGGGTTAATTGCTCGTTTCGTCCCATTTTCGTTTCAGTCTCTGAAGAAAGTGGGTCAGGACTCCACAGTTCTGCTGATCTGTATTACAGTATTCCTCTCCTACCTGCCTGAAGCAGGCCAGTATTCCAGCTTCTTCCTTTATCTCCGACAGGTAAGCTAACGCTGCAGAATTATGATTTTTTTTGTTACAAAATCGACGAGGGTTTAAATACCAATCGGTACTTTTGTTTTTGGAAGGAAAAATATTGTTTATTGATCATGTGTTCCGTGGATATCGGCGGTCCGTTCTGCTGAGATCTATTGCGGGAATCTGGATTTATTATGTTTAAAAAAAATATTGTGGCAATTTAGTAAGACTTTTCCCAACTCTAACAGTTGCAAGCAGAAGAGCTCGTTAAGGATCAGTTATTTTTCTCTCGATGATAATCCCTCAAGAAAACCCCCACCCACCCCAATAATAAATAGGTCACCTTCAATCCACGACTGTTTGTGGGACACTGCTGTACACAATTCGCTGCTGCGTTTTGCCCACAAAATATGCAGTCGGTTCACTTTGCAGCATGTTCTGTGGAGTGCTTTGAAACTTCAGTACAGTACTGTACTAGGAAGATGTTAAAAGCACTAGATGCAAGTATTATTATTGAGTGGATGCCTGCCTCTGCTAGGATGTTCTAGTCCTGTTTAAAAAAAAAACAAGCTAGAGGCATTATTGACAGTAGGTTTGGTGAGAGTGAAGCAGGCGTGGAGAGAGGCTGGGAGAAGTGCAAGAGCTTCCTGCACCGAGTACAGAGCCATATCCCATCTCTTGGGGGACACAGCTTGTTAGTATGCTGACCTGCTGTGCTGTTTGCCGTCTAATCTGATTAAAAATGCCTCGCATGAAGCCAGCCCTAGCCCGTTAGGCACTGCATTAAGACATCTGCTTCCACATGTGAACCTTTTTTTTAATATATATATATATAATCTACATACACACATGAACTGAATCATTGCAGTTTCGCCTAAAATATTTCTCTGCTTCTCTAATATGGGCTGTTACGTAAACTCACAATCCTTTTTTAAGAAGAGTGATAGGCTAGCAAATTCAACATATTGTATATTTATCAGCACACTCGATGCATAAGAGTATGTAATGCTTCACACAAGTGTCCGTGTGCGGATCCATCCTACTAATCTCAATACACCAGAAGGGGAAATTACATTAACCAGTCACTGAAATGAAGCCGTCATAAGCAGGGGATGAAAGAAATTCGTCAAACTGTAAAGCCGTATTTGCCAATTGGCTGTCCTATGTTGCTTTCGTGTGTTAGACATTGCAGGGGATAAGTTATATTCAGTATTGTCAATTTGGATGGCTTCCAACTCCAGATTGCACCCTTTTGTTCCACATTACACTGGGTTTAATTTGGTTTTGATCAAGATGGATGGCCAGTGTTCGAATTAATGCGCTGTGCAGTAATATCCTTGGGAAGGAGTTTAAACTTTAATATATTTAAAAAAGCCAAGAAAACTTTAATTGCACAAAACTTTTAAGAGGAGCAAATGCTGGGCAGAGCAGATTTTACTTTCATGTTTCTGGTTTTATTACAATTAGGGAATCGTATCTCGAGTTACTTCGTATCTGTTACTACCCTGCCCACAAAAAACATACAGTCAATTCACTTTACAGTATATTCTGTGAAGCGCTTTGAGACGTCTAGAAGATGTGAAAAGCGCTCTATCTAATGCAAGGATTATTATATTATTAACCTATGATAATTTATCTCCACATTTTGACATGTCTCGTTCATCTGCAGCTGATTTCAAATGGACCTGATTGAAATGGGCTGAGACAAACAAAGCAAAAGTTAATTATGTTTGAAGCTTTTTTTTAAATAAACTGATATTATGAGATGGGGTAAAGGGGGAGAGGGAGTGAAGTGAGGAGGAGATTTCTGTTGCCCTTTTATCCACTTACTGTGAATTCTTCTGTTCTTCAGGTGATTGGATTTACTTCGGAAACTGTAGCAGCCTTCATTGCAGTTGTTGGAATTCTCTCTATCTTGGCTCAAGTAAGTGCTGTGTATTTAATGCAAGAAATCTACCATCTGTGGGCACCATCTATTGAAAGAACATGAACAGTCATGGACTTAAAGACATTGAATAGTCATTTAAGGAAAGGCAGTGAACTGTTCGAGAATGATTGTCTTGTTTTTCCCACCAAGGTAGGGAATGTGGCATCGGATGAAACAGAAGAGGGGGGAAAACACATTAATTCACCCCTCGAGCCTTTCATTCATTCCATCTTCTCTTCGTACAGTTTCTTTCAGAATCAATAAATTCTTCCTTTTTTTATTGATTGGTTATTCTTTTTAAAAAGTAAACTGAAATATCCGAGAAAACAATTTGGAGACCCTTTAACTGTTGATCCCATCCTTCCTCAGTAGCTATCATAGATCAAGCTCTATAGTGTGCATGCATCTAATCAGGCCTCTACATCCTCCCGCATGCTTTTTTTTTTCCTCATCTCTCGAACCTTTGTTTCGTTGCAGACCGTGGTTCTCGGTATCCTGATGAGGTCAATAGGCCACAAGAACACGATCCTTTTGGGCCTTGGCTTTCAGATTCTCCAGCTCGCCTGGTATGGCTTTGGATCCCAGCCCTGGTACGTTCATTTCAAACGCTCTCCGGGTTGCAACACCACACGAAAAGGCACTGTACAAATGCAAGTTGTTGTTGTTGTTTCAGTATGGCTGCCAGCACAGTTATTAATAACCCAACATTTCTGGTCGGGAGTGCATTACAGGTACAAATACTGTGCGTTCGTGCAGAATGCCTTGACTTTGACTGGGATAGATTTTCCACAGGGATCAGAAAGGCCCTGTATAGAAAATGCTAAGCAGGCTATCGTCTGACAGCCTGCCTGGAGAATGTATGCTTAACAAACACGCAGATGTGGTCATGCCTGTCCTAGGAGATTGAAGCCCAGGGCAGAATAAATGTTTTTGTGCTCTCTGTGGGAAGGGTTTCGGTAGCGATCCCGCTCCGCAATAAATAACTAGTGTCCCAATTACCGGAGACTGACTTTAGAAGGTTAAAAAACCCAGCCCCGCCTTGAGAGATTCAAGAAGCATTTGTGGGGTCGAGGGAGACGAGAGCGTAGACACAAAAGGAAACTGTTAAGACAGTGGACGTATTAGGAAAGTGACGTGTTCGTTTCCAGAAGACCACCCCCTTGAATGAGCTGCAGCTAAACTGAATCAAGAGAAAATAAAGTCCTGATTTTAATTCTCGATGTGAAAGCCGCAGCCATTAATCCCACAGAACGAGTCCCGTTGCTTCTCGCTGTCGAGCCATTATCAACAACGAGCCGAGTCCACGATAGACTACTCGATTAAACTGCAGGACTACTTGCGTTTGCGAGCTAATAGCTAACAGTCAATGCACGACTGTGTGTGGGGACGCTATTGTGCGCAATTGGCTGCCGCATTTCGCCCAACAAAAGTATACAGTCAATTCACTTTCCAGTATATTCTGTGAAGTGCTTGGAGATGTTGCAAAGACATAATAAGGCACTATGAAATGCAAGTATTATTATTACTAATAGTTAGCAGTATAGCATCTGAAAGCTTTTTTATTAAATTGACAACAACAACAAAATTACGTTTGTATAGCGTCTTTCACTTCCCATGACTCAGGTAGCAGTGTTACATAAAGTGGAAATGGGCTGTTTGTCTCAACTATTCTGTGCTGGTGTTTATAATGCAAAACCCTCCTCTCCCTCACCCATCCCCACCCCCCTCCGCCCCTCCCGGCTATCACCACAATCACTGGGATTTCCAGTGGAGCCACATTTCTGTCGGCCAAATGTCTTTGGGTTCAGGAGAGGGCAATCCCAGCATAGCAGACATGCCTGGGGGTGGAAAGATGATCAAACTGCTTATATCTCTCGTGTGAAAGGGTTCAGATACCTTTGCACTGCCCACCCCGCCCCTCTAATGGAACTGTCAGGCTGAGCTAAGGAAAGCTTTTTGTTTGTTCTGTGTGTAAATATTTTGTAACATTTACATGTTTAATGCTAAAAGGCAGGAATGAGAGAGAGCAAGCGAGAAAGGCCATTCACCTCATTTAGCCTCTCTGTCGTTCACTGGGGCAGGCTCACTCAGACACACACATTTTACACAACCCTCTGAAGAAATGGCACCATAATAGCTTGATGCGACAATGCGCCCGGCCTCCAGATTTTCGGAGAATCGCTCCTGATCGTCACATCCCTAAAGATCCACGGCTGTTTGTGGGGGACGCTGCCGTGGGCAATTGGCTGCCGCGTTTCGCCCGCAAATGTAAAATCAATTCACTTTACTGTCAAGCGCTTTGAGACGTCCACAAAATATGCTACAAAAGTGCTATATCAAATGCAAGGATTATTATTAGTTTTATTATTATTATTATATGAGTTTCAGCGTTATGTGGTCTGGAGGTGGGAAACTCTGGCACTTATTCACCTGTGCAAACACGGGAACCTAAAATAGAGGTCTGGTCTGGAAGCAAAGTTCTGTTGAACACCTCTTTGTTCACACCTTGGCACAACCTCCCGAGGTGAAAAGCGCTCTACAAATGTAATTTTGTTTTGTTGTTGTTGCGCGACAAGTGTCTCGTCTGTGAGCCATGGAGCAAAGTGGTTCCTGTTCAGGCTAATCAGTAGAAATGGATCCATCTCGATAAATATCAGTCAGTCTTTTAGAAACATTCAACCCTTTTCCCTTCTCTTTTCAAAAGAACTAGTAATAACTATAATGATCCTTCCTTGCCTTTGAATCTGCACCATATCACGTCATCAAAGCACTTCACAGGATATACTGTGAATTGGTTTGACTGTATTTTGTGGGCGAAACGTGGCAACCAACTGTGCACAACAGTGTCTCAAAAACAGTGGTGGATTGAGTGACCATTTTTTTTTCAATCGCATACAATTAGTAGCATTAACATAACAAAATTTAAGGTGTGATGGAAAAGAAGGTGTTCAGGTGAATCTATCTGACTGACTGTTCCCAACTCAGTGACTTACCCATTCGAACACAAGCCGCAGGGATCGTGAGTGGAGTTGTGAGAGATTGCTTATGTAATATTGTGGCCTTGTGGAATCTTGTCTCCTCATGAGGTGTGTTGGTTTTGCAGGATGATGTGGGCGGCGGGGGCTGTGGCTGCCATGTCCAGTATCACGTTCCCAGCTGTCAGCGCACTCGTTTCCAGAAACGCTGATCCCGACCAACAAGGTAGAGCGAGATGCGCTTTGAATTCTTCCTAAATCAGGAATTTAAATGTTTGCATTTTGTATATTTATAAGAATTAGGAGCAGGAGTAGGCCATTCGGCCCCTTGAGCCTGCTCCGCCGTTCAATAAGATCATGGCTGATCTTCTCACCTAACTCTTAATTACCTGCCATATCCCCATATCCCCTAATCCCTCTATTTTTCAAAAATCTATCATTCTCAGCCTTGAAAATGTTCAAGGACTGAGCATCTACAGCCTTCTGGGGTAGTGAATTCCATAAATTCACTACCCTCTGAGTGAAGAAATGTTTCCTCAACTCTGTTCTAAAAGGCTGGCCCTTAATTTTAAGATTGTGACCCCTGGTTATAGATTCTCCTACCAGGGGAAACAGTCCCTCAGTATCTATATATGTTTTTTTTTGTCCTTCTTGGGTCTTTTCTGAAACACTGCAATTCTCTCTCTCTCTCTTTCTCTCTCTCACTGTCCCACCTCCTTGCCCTGTCCTTCCCTCATCTTCAGTTCACATCTGAAGACCCTCTTCACCCTCCTCGATATATATCCGGTTTATATGCTCCCTGTGAGATTGTTATGTCTAAGTTCAGCCATTCCCTGAACAGAATGTGCCAAATTACAGGCTTTGTTGCACCGCTGAGTGAAAGGTAGAATCTTCGCAATGATTAAAGAGATTTATTCTAAAACTAGTTCAGGTTCAGAAGCTTCGCACTGGCTCGTTTAATGACTTCACTGTATTTAAATTACCTCAATCCTTCCACTTCAAGCGGTATGGTTTTCTATCTTTAGATTTTTTTTAAAAAAAATCTCGCAAATTTTCACTCAAATTACTTTGCTATGTGAAATCCAGATTCAGAAGCATCGAAAATGATTGGCTTTTTTGTCCATGGCCCATCTACTCTTAATCCCAATTCCCTGCTAAGTCCCAACAGCCTTTTTAATGGTTTCCTTTCAAATGCTTATCAATCTTGTTTTTTTAAGTTTCAAGTTTTCTTATGGTATTGATGAGCGGGACTGTGAAATGTCTTTCTGAATGTCTCCCTTGCCCCTTTCAAGGCACGTCTCAAGACCCTCCTCTTTGATCAGGCCCTCAGTTACCCTCCTACAAACCTCCCCCGCCCCACTTCCTTCCCTGCCCTCCATCCCTCCTGACCCCAACCCCCTGGTCAGGTGCAAATCCCCTGACTGTCCAGCTAATTGGATGTCCTACTGATGTGAAAGGCGCTGTGTAAATATAATGTGCTGTTGTTAAGGCGTGAGCTCACCTTCGTTTTTTTGGGGGGTTCATAGGAGTTGTCCAAGGAATGATCACTGGGATCCGTGGACTGTGCAACGGTCTTGGTCCAGCACTGTACGGATTTGTGTTCTACCTTTTCCACGTGGAGTTAAATGAAATGGGAGATGTGGATAATCCCGGAAAAGCCCCCAAAGGCAATATGCAGAATCCCACCGACGAGGTAAGGAACCAGTTAGCTGAAGAAACCATTTTTTTTCTTCTTCTTCTTCTTCTTCTTCCATTTAGCCTGTGGTGTTGTGAGGCTCTCTCGGCTCCTTTTATGACCGACAAGCTTCCAGCTCTTTGCTGTTAACCTGCTGAGCTGACCTCGGGCCATTGGCGAGGAGATTGTCAATACCAATTTTAGACCTACTCTTAGCTGTGTTACTAGAGGACGATCAGAAACCCTCGCCGAACCAGATGCTCAAGCAAATTTTTATCGCCCTTCTAGCACTGCCCCGTTTGAGATTAGCTCACAAATCTGTGTGGATCATCAATTCACACAGTTAAAAAATTTCCCTGAGCTATCGAGGCAGCCAGAATTGGATTTTTTTGTTAGATCAAGAGTTTGAGTCAGTTTATTCAAATAATAATGGTGATAACCCTTGCGTTTGATAAAGCACCCAATCACGTCGTTGAGATATCTCATAAAGCGCTTCACAGGATGTAACAACAACAACAAAATTACATTTAAAGAGCGCCTTTCACGTCGGGAGCATTGTACAGTGGACCGACCAACTGTGCATTCTGCGGACGAACCTTTCGGCAAAAGATAAAACAAAATAAAAGGTTAAGGGGGTACAAATTAATGCTAATATATTGTTTCGCTCCTGTGCTTTGCAGAGTACTATCATTCCAGGACCCCCCTTTCTCTTTGGAGCCTGCTCAGTGTTGCTGTCACTGCTGGTAGCCTTATTTATCCCAGAGCACAGCGGGGTGCCTGTCAGATCTGGGAGCTGGAAGAAACACAACAATGGACTTCAGAGCCACGCGCACAGCCCACAGACCTCAAGCCCCGACGGCAAAGAGCCTCTGTTACAAGATAGCTGTGTATGATGAGAAAACACAGAGCAGTCCTCCCTCCCTCCCGCTCACGACGGACGGTAGAGATGGAATGCGGATGCCAACCCAATGGTTCCTCGTTTGGGGGGAAGTATTAATTGGTCCCTTTTTTATTTTTTTTTGTTGGGAGTTTTTCAAACTTGCAGTAGGTTTATTTCTGTGTTTTTTTTTAAAGGAAACAAAAATTAATTTAATTTGTTAAACTCTACTTGGTTTTCATAACATTCAACTGGTTCCATTTGGCTTGTCGGGGAGCCTCAGAGCTTCTGTGGGTTGTTCTGAGGAGAGATGGGATCAATCTTTAGAGTCGTATTATTTTCACATCCGGGAGGTGTGAAAGGAAGGCCTGCGTAAACGGTGGAGGAGGACAGAATTCGATCGTTAAAACTTCTGATGGGGAAAGAGTTTGAGTTTTATGCCTGTACTTTGGCTCGTCGGTTCTTCTCCCTTGGCTGAACAAAGTAAGATTGTTTTTTGTACCTGAAATTCATAGTTGACTTATGGGAAATTGGCTGCAGACTGTTTTATGGATGTCTCTTACCTTCTCCCCGCTGTCTGCATTCCAGAGTGTCTCGCTGTCCCTCGGTGGAACCAGACCAGGTTTAATGACTGTCAAATACTACTGTGTGACTGACGATTAGAAAAGTGTAGAGAAATGATCTGCAGTGGTATCTCATTGGATTTATTTCCTGTGCCACCTAACCATGTGAGAAATTCAAGTCCCTCTACCATCCACCTCACCCTGGCGGGGTGGTCTATTCCACTCACCCGCTCCCTCCGTAACCCGTGAATGTTGCGTTTTACGTTTCATGAAGGAAAACACAAAGATATTACTTATTCAGCCTGCGGATGTTTCTCAAATAGGGCATCCGGCCCTCCCTCAGCAGCCAACACGTCAGATCACCATTTTTATATCAGACATTGCAGTTAAGAAGCAGGTTTCGCCTTGTGCCAAAATAGACCCTGTTACACAAGCTTGAGCCGCCCGTTAACACACAGAATATCCCGCCGCATAGCATTCAGTGATTTTGTTTTTGGCCTCAGTTTCTGGCGTTTGCTCACACTACTCCAGGCTGTTCTTATGCTAGTGCATGTTGTAGCATTGGTCCACTGATTGCCACTGAACTGATACTGCTATTACTAACTTAAAATTAAGCTGAATTTAGCTGGCGGTTTATCTGAAGCTAGATTTTATTTTGCAGGTATAAACTCACTCTAGCATAAACCTACCTTCCTTCCTTCAGTAGCAGAATACCAAAGCCACTTTAATTTGAAGCATTTGAAATTCTTGTCCGACTGCTCACCCACCCAACCTTCCTGCACTATGGGGGCTTTAGAGTTAAAAAGCAGGTTTAGCTTACTCGCTCTGTTTAGTTTCCCCTTAGGTTACTGATTAATGAACTGTCAAGACATCTAGTTTCACTTTAGTATTTGCCTTAACTACTCTTAGGAGTTCAAATGTTTTTGTTATCGATATGTTCAAAATAATTTCCTTTTTCTTTCGTTATTCTTCCCTGCCCCCCACCCCCTCCACCCCCCTATACACACAGTAACTTTATTCCCCCCAATCTTTCTCTTATTTTGAGCGAGGGAGGGAGGGAGGCAAACATGCTAAATTACTTTACGAGTGTTTAACACTTTATATAGGACGGAGAGAGCAGAGCACAAGGCTGTCAGTAAGGCAAACGGTTTGATTAACCCACAAGATAATAAGTGACATTGCTTGATGCAGTCGGTACCAGTTACACAGTTCCAAACAGCCCTGAAAAATACCCCGTTTTTCATTTATAAATGTTCGACCGATTATGACATTTGATTTATATATATATATAAAAAAATATTCATTACCCATATGACGAGTTTAATCTGATGGGCTAATATCTTTATTAACTGCTCCCATGTGAGCACTGTGAGGTAGCGTAGACCTCGAGAGGATGTTTGTACTGGTGACCAAGTACTCCGAAGATAGTTGGTGTGACTTTTATAATAAAAGTTTAATATATAATATATAACCAAATGCGTTAGATTATTTTCACTCGATTGGCCAGACAGTAGGCACCAAGGAGTTTAACTTTAAAGCATGTAGCTGTCTTAGAGTGGAGCTAGGATTTGTTTGTGTCTTTTTTTTAAGTTTATTAAAAAAAAAGGGTCTTGCGAAATCTAAGTGCAAAGAATCGACACGTTAATACGCAGGTGACTTTTTCTTTTGTTTGATGGAAGAATATCAAGCATTTCGAAATCTCTCCTCTCCCTGTGTTTCTCCGCATGTTCTCGAGAAAGTCGCACCTTCTTGTGTCCCCAGGTTGTTCCTCAAAAACCTAATTGGACTCGCTTTTTATGACAGAACTTTTATTTCAAGGATAAAAATATATAATGCCGGGTGCCCGAAAGGGTTAGAGTGGCAGGTCAGCTGCCCTTAGGCAGTCAGTCGGCACTCACACCACAATTCTAAGGTTCCCAGTAAAATATATTTCGAAGTGGTGTGGTGGTTCTTTGAAGTATGGGTGGGTGGTGGTGGGGGTGGGATGGGGGGGTGTTAAAGCAAATTCAGTCAACTGTTGCAGTTGCTTTCTAAATCAAGGGGGTTTGGGGGGAAGTAGGTGGGTGTATCAACGTAAACTGCTAAAACTTCTGCGCTTGTTATAATTTGACAAATATTTTGTGTTTCTGTGTTCTGTTATACCAGTGTATAAAAGACCGATGGCCTAATTCATTATGCCTTGGTTTGGGCACAGCGTACCTATTGCCTTACAAGATTGAAGTTAGAAGAGATGCTGGTCTGGCTGCATTTCAGATTTTCTGAAACGTGTGGGAATTATTCCACTCCCCGCCACCCCGAGCCCTCTCACCCGCCATCCTGATCTCTCAATCTGTGCAGTAGCCTTTGTTGTTTGACTCGCTGTTTATTGCTGCACTCTACGCAACACTTAATTTGAGGTGAACACCGAGGAGCCCTGCGCAATTTGAGAGCAGTGCGGCGTTAAACCCTCAATTTCCTTTTTAATAATTCCGCTCACTAAATAATCCCAGCGAGGACACAGCTGTTTATTTATCCTGCTGCCACCGACTTGTTATCGAAGAAAGGGCATTAGTGACACTGTAAGTAATATCTTGCTGTTTTAGCTGCTGGATACACCTACTTATGGAAGAGTAGAGAATGCACACTGGTTTGTTAAGAGAGAAGGAACATTTCAACGATTTTGTTATTAAGTGTTGAAATGATTAGGTGGTATAAACATTTTATTCAGAGTGTCACTGTACAACTAGGATACACCTTTATGTCTTGCCTTACACAGGGGTAGATTTCCATGGTTATTTTGCGTATAATTCTTCCCCCCTCCCCCCCCACCCTTTCTCTCCCAAAATGCTCTAGAGCTAAGATGTTGCCGTCTTGGTGTGTTACCCAGAGTAAGGGAACGGGTCACTGGCTTTGGTGAGATAGGTGGCAGTATACGGCGTGTTGGCGTGTATGTTTTACAGTTGGTACACCATCTAGCTAACGCAACTGGTGTTAATATCAGTGCTCGAGGGGGCGTCCATTTCAAACTCTATGGGATGTCCTTTACTTTACCACCTTCCTCTTGGCTCGGCGTTCTCGCACGAGACAGTCGAGGGCCGTGTTGAGTTCAATACAGATGAACTGTGAATAACTGAGACAGTGGAAGCCATTGAGTGAGGGGCGCGTACAGCACGGCTCACGAATGTTACTGTGTGATTTAGTGGCTGTCTCCCGTTCCAGCTCTTGTTTGTGGAGTGTGCAGGTGATAGAGCTGTTATTTACTGAACTGCAGAGAGGGAGAGAAGCTGGCGTTTCAGAGCGAGGCACCCCGTGCTGGAGTCTAATGTTAATGTTTTGCGAACAGAGACGGTTGCTGAGCAGTGGCATTCAGTGTACGAGCTTATTGACAGAGCACGGGAGCTGCCTACATTCTCCCTACGAACACTTTGCATACAAATTGCGTTACGCAACTCCCACGCGCAGTGCTCACACCCGTGCTTGAAGTGAACAAAGTAATGCGTTGCTGCTACACTTCACCCCCACCCCCCCTACCCCCGTTCGTGTTTGAAGCCTGATTATGCGCTGGTTTGCAAGCTGAATTATGGCCAACGTTACTGCCCGCTCTGTGCGGGTCCCCCTTGGCGAGCGGAAAGTGTATTCTCTACAATAGAGCGGAACGGTGCCGAAAACTGCGCCACGAGTAGCAATCGAGCGCACCTCACGCCGTGCCACCTTGCTTCAGAGCTGGTTCGAGTCCATCCGCACTTTTATTAGTGAACAGTCTCTCTCGAGTGAATTGTCCCAGGCCACAGAATGGGCCTCTTGTCAGTCGCCATTGGACGCCAAAACCCAACGCTTCCGTGTTTTACAACAGAACTTATAATGTCCAACTGTAAGTGGAATGGCTTCTGAAAGATGGACTCGCTTGCCCTCTCATGCGCGCGCGCGTGTGTGTGTGTGTATGTGCGCGCGCGTGTGTCTGTGTGTGTGTGAGTCTTACCCAATGGGACTGAGTGGTAACGCGCTACGTGCCTGAGTAACATTGCCCGAGTGTGTATTCCTAAAGTGGTTCTCATTCCCTGTGGTTCAGTAAGTCAGTCACAATTGCCCTCCTGTGACGAGGTGTCAGTTTTGCATCCACTATTGGTTGGGGGGGGAGTGTTGCTTTAAGCTAGCTCGCCCCATCGTCTAGGTTCAGTCTGTGCGCTCGCTTGTTTGAAAGGTTAAGGTGGGCAGGGGGACAGGTGAAAGCTCGGAGTTGGGAGCAGTAGGTCTAACCCTTGAGTTCGAATTTTTTCGCACGTATTACGTTTTGCTTTAGAAGTAAAACTTTATAAACTCTAGATCCGCTTGTAACAATATCTTCACCCTCGAGGTGACTGACAGATGATGTTTCTTTTTGTTGCTGTCGTTGGGTTCTTTTTCTTCTAATTCCTGATTTTATTTTTCTCGATACTAATTTTGAGACGAGGGTAAAAGTTCTTGGTTCGGCTGATTGCTGGCAACTTTATTGTGTGTTTTTTTCTCTCTCTGCCTGTCTCCCACCTCCCCCCAACCGTTGAAGAAAACGTCACTTCTGGGTGGGAAACTTAACAGCTACTTTTATCGTTGATGTATTAAGGTGATAACCACATGATGGAAAATTGGTTGGGCTGCTGTCATTGTTTGTCTGTGCAGCATATGCAATGCGTAGAGTGAAATCCTGAGTGTGTGCAGTTATTCCGACTTTAGATACCCCACCAGGGACTGGATTTCAAAAGATTTTTGGCCCAGAGATTATACAGTCGACACACTGTCCGGTATATACTTGTGAAGCGCTTTGAGACGTCTAGAAGACGTGATGAGGCGCTAAATCAAATGCGATGAATATTATTATTATATTATCATTATTATCTTCGCTGTTTGGCAAATTCGCCCGCAAATCTTGTGCCACTATCTGCTTTGTAAAAAAGATGCCAAACTTATATATGGGGGGGGGAAATAAAATTGGGGTCCTCATCTGTCAGTGTGAGATTTATTTGGGTTCTGTAACCCCTCCCTCACGTGCCATGTTCAGCTAAACTCTTTCCAGCATGTCCTCCCACCCACCCCACCCAACCCACCCCACCCCACCCAACCCACCCAACCCACCCCACCCCACCCAACCCACCCAACCCACCCCACCCCACCCAACCCACCCAACCCAACCCCAACCACCAACAAACAGATCAACTCAACTGGAAGAGCGACTGCAAAGACGGAAGCCATAATTTCACTAAATTTCACCCCCCCCTGAAAAATGGTGGCCGGAAGAGAAATAATTCGTAAACGGTCCATGCCACCATTTGATTTCAGAAGCTGTGTTTAAAAAAAAAGGATGTCTGTACTCGAGGGCGATTATATTCAGATTTGTGTCGTGACCCCAAGTGCACTTGTAAAGAATTAGTTACCGGTTGGTTATACATCATTGGACATTGGGTCAGTAATCGCCAGATGTAGTAACTAATGGGGGGAGGGGGGGTCGAATAACTGCACAGCCGGGTGAATGCAAGGATTATTATTTATCAGTTATTTCTTGTGTAACGAACATATCTTCCAAATTGTTAATTATCTAACGTACTTGGGCCTAAAATGTCTCCTGTCGGCTTTGCTAGCTGACCCCAGTTAGTGGATCCCACGGCGGAAAATGACAAGGTGTAAGATTTTAATATAATTTTCTCTGGGAGGTCTGTAAGCCTCCTTGAAAATGTGCCTACAAAAGATGTACAAATTGTAAATATGGAATTGTCAAAGAAAACTATTTATTAAAAATGTACATGAAACCAGCCGTGGCTCGGTGACTGACGATGTTTGTGCGGAGCTGTGCATCCACACTGATTGGTGCAGGTTCCATTGTGGATATGAAAACAGTGTGCATAATGAATGCACTCCGTTTCTGTAACCGCTGCATCTGCGTGTGTGTTTGTGTATGTATCTCTCTCTCTCGGTCTGTCCATGTGTGTCTGTCTCCCTATTTCTCACACTTATCAGCCACCTCGAGGCATATTGTCCATTTTTACAAATACAATCTCACCACCATCTTACAGCACGTCGATCTCCCTCGTATTCAAAAACCTAATCAGTTTAAACTGCCTCCTAATGAATCCATAAGTCCTCCACAAACATAAATGTGAAAAGCTATTGGTTCTAACCCCAGCATGGTTGAGCTTTGGCCTGTACTTTTGTCGAGATTATATATTCATACATCTCACAGTTTTCGCTACGTAGCCTCTTAACTGCTTAACGGAAGGAAGGACATTTGAATCAGTCTAAAGTTAGTAAATCTCATAATCCACGCAAACAATTCTTCACAACAAAATTAACAAGAGGGGATGGATGGATTCTCACGCTTTCACTCCTTCCCCAATTATTCTTTATTCCCATCAGCCATCTACGCACAGCAGTGTCACACAAGCAGTCGTGGATTGAAATGACCAATGCATTTTATTTTTTTCCTCGAGGGATTATCATCAGGCCTGAGGAGTAAGGAAACTTGACCACGGTTTCGCTCTGACCTGCCGGGAATCTAACCCAAGTCTCTCGCTTGTACGGCGAGTGCTCTAAGCCACTGAGCTGCAGGACTCCACAATGGGAATGAATGCTTCGCTACTACACAGTGCGAGGACGGAAATCAGCCGGACTTCACCCGGGGTGAAAGATCGCTTTGAAATTAAAATCACAGTAATAAGTGTTCCTCCACTTAAGTGGAGCTGCGGTTCTGCATTCAAACACAAGCCGGCGCTGTCGTGTGGGGAGAATCGTGCCTTAGAATCACCAAACCATGGAAGCGGGGAATGAGACTGAGCACACAATAAGATCACTCATTAATCTTGAGATCATCGAATACCCCACTAACTCCCCTCCCCACGTTTATCTGCTCAATTGGCCCTCTGTGGCTCTGCAAGATGTGATTTTCTTGCTGTTAAATAATCAGTTATGTGTTTGCCTTATCGCATTAAACGTTGCGAACAATAGCTTACTTCAGACGCCATAACGTAAAGCAAATCTTAACAGCTAACCTGTGCCACTCATCTGCTACTAATGGCGAAGACATGGGTACAGGCAAATTGGATGAGAGATGAATTTCAGAGAGGAGACAATTCTCTACTTGTTTTTCAAATGGAGCTGTGAGATCTTTACTGTCCCGCCAACTGACATAATGGAGCCTCAGATAGTAATGATAACAATTTCTGTAATAATAGTCATTTGTGTGTTTGATGCACTGCCTTATCACGTCATTGAGCACATACACAGAGCGCGTAGGTTCCATTCCGACGATCCATCGCTGGGATTTCCATATGTAGGTGGGATGCATGAAATTTTCAGTTGAATTTTCAGTTGAGGTTCCTTAATAACAATAATAATCCTTGCATTCGATATCGCGCTTTTCACATCTGATTGAACGCCTCAAAGGCGCTTCACGGAATATACTGTCAAGTGAATTGACGTGTATGTTTGTGGGCGAAACGCGGCAGCCAATTGTGCCCAAAAGCGTCCCCCACAAAACAGTCGTGGATTGAAATGACCAGTTTTTATGATTTTTTTTGGAGGGATTATTATTAATCGAGCCGACTCTCGAGTCATTTTGAGGGAGGGTTGGTTGTTTATTTGGAGTTTGGAGGCTAATTAAAGCCCAAGTCTGGAGTTTACTTGAGCTCTGCTGGAACATCTTGGATTACGTCTCCTGCTGAGCGACCGGACTTATCGTACAGTGTCCCGTCAGCAGGTTGATAACACCGACTCTCTCTCACTCTCTCTCTCTACGGTTGGCTTCCAATGTGACCCGCAAAGTACACATTCGCCACACTTCATGGTCTCCTCCATCCTGTCTTTCTCCAACCCTCAGCCTCTGCTACACCAGGCGGCGCTGTGTGTATCAGGGTGTAATGTGTGCCCGCTACAGCAGGCGGCGCTGTAATCTGAAATTCCTTTACCAAGATGGCGATCTGGACAGGAAGTGTCGGTCGCTTTGGCGACGTGCAGGCTGCGTGGGCGGGTCTCTCTCCCTCAATCATTCTCCTGTCAATCACTGGTTACCAGGGCGATAGTGGGCGGGTCTCTCCCTCTCTCACACTCCTGTCAATCACTGGTTACCAGGGAAACAATGAGCGGGTCCCTCGCTTTCTCTCCTGTCAATCACTGGTTACCAAGGAGACAGTGGGTGGGTCTCTCTCACCTGTCAATCACTGATTACCAGGGAGACAATAAGCGGGTCTCTCGTTTTCTCTCCAGTCAATCACTGGTTACCAGGGAGATAGTGGGCGGGCATCCCTCTCCTGTCAATCACTGGTTACCAGGGAGATAGTGGGCGAGTCTCTCGCTTTCTCTCCTGTCAATCACTGGTTACCATGGAGACAGTGGGTGGGTCTCTCTCACCTGTCAATCACTGGTTAACCAAGTAGACAGTGGGCGAGCATCGTTCTCCTGTCAATCACTGGTTACCAGAGAGACAGTGGGTGAGTCTCTCTCACTCTCCTGTTAATCAGTGGTTACCAGGGAGACAGTGGACGGATCCCTTTCTCTCTCTTCTGTCAATCACTGGTTACCAAGGAGATAGTGGGCGAGTCTCTCCCTCTTCGTCTCCTGTCAATCACTGGTTACCAGGGAGACATCTGACGAATCTCTCCTGTCAATCACTCGTTACCACGGAGACAGTGAGCGAGTCTCTCTTTCTCTCTCACTTTCCTGTCGATCACTAGTTACCAGGGAGACAGTGGGCGGTTCTTTCTCTTTCACTCACCTGTCAATCACTGGTTACCAGGGAGACAATGAGCGGGTCTCTCGCTCTCTCTGCTGTCAATCACTAGTTACCAGGGAGATAGTGGGAGAGTCACTCACCAGTCAATCACTGGTTACCAGGGAGACAGTGGGTGGGTCTTTGTCTCCTTAACTTATTAATTAGCCCTCTTGACATGATTATACATCCATAGTATATTATATATTGTGTGTATTTGTGTCATATACTATGTCGACAAGAAGCTAAACTGAGGTAAAAATATATTACATATTCCGGTTAAAACACGTATTTTAATACAGTATATTAAAATTCCCTCTCCCCCACAAATATACAGTCAATTCTCCCTGCCCCGAACCCCCCCCCCACCACCCCACCCCCCCCACCACCACCCCACCCCCCACACCTACTCTTGTCCCTACAGCGCCTTGGGATGTCCTCACGACGTGAAACGCGCTATATAAATGTCAGTTTGGATTGATTGATTGATTGATT
>JAAILG010008657.1:0-27735 GCA_012026655.1 Hydrolagus affinis
CCCTTGCATACCTGTATATTGTATTCGAGGACTGTGAATACAATATGGCGGCTTTGCACCTCGGTCTGTGCATTGTGTATAGAGATGAGCATTCTGGGTCTTGTAGTTCAGTGTGCTCGCATACTGATTTTTACCTCGATATATTGTTTTTTCGATTTATCGATATTTTTTAAATGTCTATATCGGCATATCGATATGAAATTCATATCGGGTTTTATCGATATATCGCCGGACCCTATAAAGCACTATATCAAAATGCAAGGATTATTATAAAAGGCACAATGATTAGAAACATCAATCTTGTTGAAGGTGGGTAGAACACACAAGATCAGTTTGGATGAAGAAGAATAAATTGATCTTGTCCTTCCATAATACCAAGCCTATTGTCCTCTCATCACACCATTAAGCAGCTGAGCCCAGCACCTTGGCCTCAACCTCCCTTTCTGGTAATCTGTTCCAATCATTAATTATACTGTGAATAAAGAAATACCTTCAGTTGTCCGTCCTGAAATTGGTCTTTGGAAACCTAACTGAGTCCACTTGGAATGGAATGGAATTCTAAATGTTATGAATAGAATTTAAAATTAAACAGGTAAAGCAAAACTGTAACAAAACCAGAAATTGCTGGGAACACTCAGCAGGTCAGGCAGCATCTTTGGAGAAAGGAAAAGTGAGGCAACCAGTGTAAAACTGTTGCAGCTGGAGTATTGCATCCAGTATTCAGCACCCCACTATAGGCAGGATGTCAAGGCCATAGAGGAGATGTGGAGGAAATTTATTATAATGAGAGGTTTTATGAGGAGAGACTGGAAGAACTGGGGTGTTTTTTCTTAGAACAGAGTAGTTTTAGAGGCCACCTTATAGAGGTTATTTTTTTTAAAAAACAACAGGGGAAAATTATTTCCACAGGCTGGTGAATCAGTAACCAGAAGACACAGGTTTAAAGTGATGGCCAAATTAGAAAATGGAGGGTTTAGAAAGTATTTATTTACACAGAGTGTTGTTAGAAATGTGAAACAATGGTTGTTATTAACTTTTAAGAGAGAACAAGATAGAATATTCAGAAAGGAGAAATATTATAAAGTATATGAGGAAAAGTCAGGAGGGAAGAACTAAATGGAGAACTATTTCAGAAAGTCCCATATGACCTCCTTTTGTATTGTACATATCGATGCTTCTAATCCTTTCTTCCGCAGAGAGTAATCCCGCCTGATATTATAGGATGAGAATGTAATTGCTGTTCTGTAACAGGTTAAGCATCATCTCAACCACAGCAGGGGTTAGTCAATGGGTCAAGTTTCCGCTTCACTGTCCACACTTCTGCCTCCACTGTCTTGACGAGCAAACTGTTCAACACAGTTCTGTACTGCAATTCCTTTCTGTGTAAAGATATTAAATCTACACTGTCTATTTTGCATACCTGCTTCTGAGTATTGACTAGGACATTTGACCTTTCTGGAGTCCGCTGTTGGACCTCATACATTATACTCATAACTAAGTGAGTTATTTTAAGAACCACAAAAAACTGACTTCCGAACTAAGTCTGAATTCAACAACATGCCAAGTTCCAGTAGATTTCAAGTTCAATTAAAAAAATATGCACATGGCAAACAGAGCAAACATGTTAGGATATGGACATCTAGATCTTATATCACTCCTAGTCATAAGCGAGGCTGCAAAATAGCTGACATCAGCAGTGATATCTCTGAGGCACGCATTATATTTAGAGACATTCTGTTTTCTAATTAATAAAGATGCTGGTCAGTAAATCTGTAGTAAAACTGCTGTCTAGTAAAGAGCATAGTTTGGTGTATGATATATGTAACAACAAGGTGCAGGCACTTATTGCTGTCCTCCTGAGAAGGCTTGGTTATTTGTAGTTCTGCTGGAAGTCTAATTCACATAAAAAGCTCTTGCTTTGCTTCAGCACCTGGAGCCCCAGCTATAAAGGGCTCAGAGAAGCAGAAATTCAATGTGAGAATTATCACCAGAATCCAACAATTGAACAATTTAGCAGCTCGCGATTGATTTTTTTTAAACCTCTGGTATTAAACACAGAAAGGCTTTGCAAGCAATCGATTGATAGTAGTGAGTGCTATTATTTGTCCTTTTTATTTAAATCTAATAATTTAGCCTGTGCTCTTTTCTTAAAACTTACAACCTTTGTTGCAAGAACAGAATATAATATTGGTTAAAAGAAATTGACTGCGTAAATTTGCAATAGCCTCTATTTCTAAGTTGTTAGACATTCATTGTGTAGGAATCATTATACCAAATGTCTGTTTCTTATTTAATAGCTGTATGGGTTTGTCTACAAAAATACTCATTACATTTTACAGTGAATCCTGTGAAGGTTTTTGATATGTCCTCCCATCTTGAAAGATGCTACATTCAATGCAAGGATTATTATTATTTAGTAGCAAGAAGATACTTCCAGAACATTCCAAGCGTGGCTGTATATCCGATGTGAATGTTCTCTCCTCCTCATCTTTCACCTATGACGTCCAACTTGATTTGCAGATTTTTCTAAGACATTTCTGCCTCAACGCTGCAGCAAACAGAAAGATATCAGAGCTTACAGCCTAACAGTATTCGATGCAAAATGGATTTCTCCACAAAGCAAATGTATTAAAGCAGAAGGGAGAGCCCAGGGAATATTTCTAGTGGTAAAGTACTAGAGCAGAAAAAAATGGTGATAGAATTGTATTTCTGTAGAGGACATTATCTGTTGTTGAATGCTGAGAACTGAAATTCCACCTTAACATTTCAGATGGTCCCAGAATTGTGGATTTTTTTAAATTCAGGTTTTCTTTGGAAACTGGTTTTCTGCTGTCTGCTAAAAGAACCACAATAACAAAATTGCACTTATATAGCGCGCTGAGCAGTCGGGTCGGGACCTGAGCGGAGGGACTACGAGATGGAGTTCCACAGAGAGGCTGAAAGCCCGGCCACCGAAGGTTGGGCGGTTAGGGCGGTGGACACGGAGCAGGCCTGAGTCTGCTGAATGGAGGGTGTAGGCAGGCTGATAGGGAGTTAGTAGGTCAGAGAGATAGGCGGGGGCAAGGCGTAAATGGCCTTGAAAGTGAGGACGAGGATCCAACTTCCAAATGAAGGCTGAATTGAAGATATTCCTATAATTGTGATTTTAACATCAAACAAAATATTTTATAGTCTAAGACAGCTGAATCCTTGGCCATCTGAAGAGCAAAAAAGCAATATCAGTTTTGTGGGGCATGGTACAGTATATGCTAATATGGTATATAACTGAATATTAATGGTTAACAAAGTGCAGCTTAAATAATAACTAACAATTATGTGCACAGCAACTCTGTAACAATACTAGGAATAACTGGTGCTGAAGGCAGCTCTCAAGTTAAACTGTGTTTTCTGCAGGAAATGTCATGGATATCATGCTGATTTTTTGAACTCAGCCTTTCAGTGGCAACAACAACAACTTGCATTCATATAGCACCCCTCACGAATGGTAGCACAGCGAGACCTACTCATTGAATATTATTGGGAATGTTCGCTCTACAGGGTCTGACCTCCTCCTTGTCCCCTGAATCCTCCATTCACCGTCGGCGGCTGTATCTTCAGCCACTCCCCGAGACTCTGGAATTCCCTTCCTCAATCCCTTTGACTCGCCCCCTCTTTTCCCATTTTCAGGTCATGGCTGAAGATCTTTCTTTTCGATCATAATACTTTTGGTCATTTTTTCCCCCTCCCCCTGCTCGACCCTGGGCTCCATTATTGCAAAGTGCTCTGAGACGCCGTTCAGTGTGAAGAGCGCTATATAAATCCAAGTTCTTGTTGTTGAATGTGCCTCACCCATTCTTTGGTCACACTGATGTATGAACAGCTCCATACAGCTCATCAGTGAGCCTAACAGCTGCACTGAGACCCCCTAACCTTAGGAAAGCTCTGGATGCTCCTACATAGACTTTAATAGTGTGTCTTCCTGGGTCAGGGGCCACATGGCATTTTATGAGCAAGTTTGAAACCATTGCTTAACTGTAAATTACCCTTCTGTGTTGAACCATCTTGTTCCTGTCAAAGGCCTCAGCAGAACAACCGAGGACCACACAAGTAATGTAAGGATGTGGGAAATAGAATCATGTAACATTTGTTTCTTCTGCAGCTAGGAGGAGTACGCAGACACTCTCTATCCACTTACCTGCCCCTTTTAGAACAAAGAAGAACTTAACATCTTAATGTTAATATTGAGACCCGGTTCTTCAAACCAAATGTATATAAATAATGGAGAAAGTTAGCAGAGTCTGAAAGAGTTTTCACATGGCATTGCTCTTGCACAGTTTGGAATTCTGTCCCACAGAATCATTCCTTTCATCTGCTTTCTCTTTTCAAGCAAAAATTGGAGACTTCACACTGTTGAGAAGCTTAAAAGCACAGCAGCAGCGCAGTCTTTGCAGTGATGAATCCCATCGCTTTAGTAAATGCAGTTTTACTTGTTATGCATCCCTACAGCACACTCTCCAGTCTGGAAACGTCACTGAGGGAATGTCAATCAGAATGGAGAACAACATGCTTCACAGTGTGGAGGCAGACGATCAGGGCCTGCAGTTTTCTACAGCCCTTTCATTGATGATCCGGTCTATTCACATATACTATGCATTTGGAGGTAGCTCTCAGTCCGAATAGCTTTTCCTTTCTCTTGCTGGAGAGTGGGATACATAGAATAAAACCAAAACGCACAATGGTGCCACTTCCTTCAACCAGGTGAATAAAAACTGTTTCCATTGGTGGACCACGAGTCACAGATTTAAAATAGTTTCAAAACAAAGCAGAGGGGGGCTGAAGAGAAATGTTTTCACTCAGCAGGTTGTTCGAATTTGGAATGCATTGCTTGAAAAGGTGATGGAGACCGATTCGATAACAGCTTTTAAAAGAGAATTAGATCTTTATTTAGGGAGAACAGGTCTGTGAGGTTATGGGGAGAGAGCGGGGCAGTGGGATTGAGTTGCTCTTTTCAAAGAGCTGTTACAGACTAGATGGGCTGAATGGCCTCCTTTTGTGCCGTAAAGTTCTATGATTCTATGATTTTATGAAGGCTGGGGTTATATTGCTTAGAGCTGATGAGGTCAAGGGGTGATTTACACAGAAGGTTACGGGATGGAAATAGGTCATTCAGCACAACATTTAAAATAACTAAAAATTAATATAGCTACTCCTATACTAATTCCATCTTGTTTCTATTCCATTGTTTCTATTCCATCGTCCCACATACAATTCTAAGCATCAATAAAATTGATGCTTTGCACTCAGGAGATGAAAATATGTCTCCACTCTGCTGCTCCTGTGTGTCTCCTGAAGATCAGCCACTGCATGTATTAGGGGACGGAGCTGTTTCTCTCTGTGCCCCAAAATGCTACCCTGCTTGTAGGCCCTAGAATAAATGCACCTTTGTTGTGTTCTTCTTCTGCCCTTTCAAACCCAGATGCATTAGTAAAGGAGAAGAAAAGTGAGGATAGTTTTGAAATTCCACCTAGCCTTTGAGTCCATCTTGTCTAAAACTGACATATTGTAGAATTGTGTAAAATTCTTCAATTTAGTTTTAATTTGGAAGCCACATTTTTCTGAAAGAAGAACAGCTACCAAACTAAGCCTGGATTGAAGAATTTTACACAATTCTGCACAATCTGATACTTCAAGACAAAAATGGTCTTACAGGCTAAGGTGAAGATGAAGTCAACTGAAACGTAGTTTGATGCAATGATGGGGGGGAGAGAGGGTGAGGTGGTATGGTGGGTGTTCCAGTGCCTTGCGACGTCCTCCCGACATGAAAAGCACTCTATAAATGTTATTTTGTTGTTGTTGTTCTGGAGAGATCCAACATCAGATGGATGAAAAGCCTTCTTCAACCACATCAATCTTGTAAAGTGAAATTTAATTTCAAGCCTAATAATCAGAGTATACACCCCATCAAAGAGAAAATACTGCATAAACAACAACACGTTACATTTGTGTAGTACCTTTCATTATCAGGAGGACTTCCCAAAGTGATGGACAGTCAAAGATTTGCGCCCGAGCTGGGATCAGGAGGGGTAGAGGGCAGAGAGGATAGGAGTAGGAGGGTTATGGGCCTTGAAGGAGGCAAGACAGGCAAGAAAAACTATAAAAAGTGCCACTATACTTACATCTGAGACGACCAAAGTGCTTTGTGGTCTTGCAGATGTTAGATGTTTGTGCCAGGTACCAGGAGTAATATTCAGTGCAATACCTAAACATTCAGTTCATATTACATTATTTATGTATCTGACAAGTACTTCATGTATCTTTAGTGAAGAAATTGGCAGTTCATATGACAGTATTTAGTATAAGTATAAGTATCCCTGTAGTGATAGGTTGTTAGAAAAAGCCAGTTTGGCTGGAGCTATTTACTTTTTTCTAACATTAAATATAGTTTCCAGAATCATACACCAGCCTTTACATTTTCAGACCTAACATTGAGAGACTATAGGGGTAATAAATGCGCTATAGGATGTGGCAATTATCACATAGTTAAGCATTTTGCAGCATTGATGATATTTAAAGTTGATTTAAGCCAATTTTTCCCAACTGGCATGGAAATGCTGGTATTTGCAGGGGCAGCAGATTCAAAATGCCATCACCAGCCTACTAATAATAATAATTCTTATATCTTTTATCAGGGAGACATCTCAAAGTGCTTCACATGGTACCTTGTGACATGGAGTGACTGTATTTTGCAAACAAATAGCCACTATGTTCCATCCTCCATGCTCTCTGGAACTCTCTTCTAAAAAAAACTGTGCCTTCTCTCCCCACCTTCAAAACCTTAAAAATCTATACTTGGCACTAGACTTAGTAGTAAATTCTTCGAATGGATATGAAACTTCTTCCTGACCTTAAAAGCGTAAGGATTATTACTGTTTAATTATCTTTACTTACTTAACTTTACTTACTTATTTGTTTAATTATCTTATTACTTTATTCACTTTATTGCAGTGAACACCTAAGCCATTACAAGTCTGGAAAGTCCCAAATCAACACCAAATCTGTCAATTGGTTAATAAATTACTTCCATGGCTTTGCCTCTGTGACCTTGCTGTCCCGGCCACTCCTCACACTTAGCAAACACTGGCCTGCTTCATTCAATCTCCACCTATCTGATCCACTACATCATCTATGGCCCTTGACCCTGTTCACCCCACCCATCTCCTTACCTCCCAAATCTACTTCCTTGCCCCACTACTCACCACCACCATCAATCTTTCCCTTTCATCTGGCACCGTTCCACCACCCTCAAAACAGCCACTATCATCCCCACTCTGAAGAAACCTTCCCTTGATCCATCACAGCTCTCCAACTACCTGCCCATCTCCAATTTCATGTTTCTGTCCAAGATCTTTGAAAGAGTTGTTGCCTCCCAGCTTTGCTCTTTCCTCTCATCCAACTCCCTTCACGAGCCCTTCCAATCTGACTTTGGTGATGCCCACAGCACAGAAACTGCTCTGGTCAAGGTCACAAATTATATTGTGACCATTTGTGACCAGGACTCACTCTGCCTCCTTGTCCTCCTCGACCTATCTGCCATCTTTGACACCAATCAATCCTCCCCCACCTCTTCTCCTCCCACCTCAATCTTCAAGGTTCTGTCCTTGACTGGTTCATACCGTCTCCACTTGGTGTCTGCCAACGGCTTTTCTTGCAGCAATCCTCAGGGCTCTGTCCTTGGTCCCCTCCTCTTTACCCTCTACACAATGACATCATCCGCAGACATGGGGTAAATTTCCACATGTAAGCGGATAAAACCTAACACTATTTCTCCACTTCCACCCTCAACTGCAGGACTACCTGCCTATCCGACATCCGAGTCCTGGACGAGGGATAACTTTCTCCAGCTGAACGTCAGCAAGACTGAGGCCCTCCTGATTGGCTCGTATCAGCACCTCTGCATCTTGGCATTAACAGCATCAACATTCACAGCTCCACACTCCATCTCATGAAGCCAGTCAGGAAACTGGGTATCTGGTTCCATCTTGAACTGTCCTTTCTTCCCCACATCTGCACCATGACCAGCACTGCTTTCCATCACCTCCGTAACATTGCTGGACTCTGCCACTGCTCACCTGCCAATTCCTCAGGCTTCCGAAACCCTCACCCATGCATTCGTCACATCAAGGCTTGACTATGGAAACTCCCTCCTCATCGGCCTTCCCAACTCTTCTCTTCACAAGCTACAGATCATCCAAAACTCTACAGCTCGTGTCCTCTCCCACATCAGGCTCTACGACCTCATCACTTCCACCCTCACCCGGCTCCATTGGCTACCCATCCCGCAAAGGATCAAATTCAAGATCTTCGTCCTCACTTTCAAGCCCATCCACGGCCTCGCCCCTTCCTATCTCTATCAACCTGCCTGCCCACTCCAATCAGCGGGCTCCAGTCTGCTCCATGACCCTCGACTGATCCGCCCTACCATCGTTGGCCAGGCTTTCAGCCTTTCTGCCCCCACCCTCTGGAACTCCATCACACAGTCCCTTCAGCTCACTTCCTCCCTTGCCTCCTTCAAGACCAGTCTCAAGACCCTCCTTTTCAATTGTGACTTCAATCATCCTCCCGCCTCTCTCCCTCCCCTACCCCCTACCCTGCCCCCATGCTCAGGTCCTGACCACGGGACTCAAGCATGGGGGCAGCGCCTCCACGTTCAGCGTTTTGGGACGTCTTCCTGCCGAAAGGCGCTCAAAAAATGTAAGGTTGTTGTTGTTGTAGCCAATTTTTTTTAGCCATTCTGCCTCCGCTCTGGAACTATGTTCTAAAGTCCTTCTATTTTGCCCTCCCTCTCACCTCCCACCATGACCTAAGACTTATCTGTTTAACAGCACTTCCACCATATTTACACTATGTTCGCCCTCCTCTGCTCCTCCCAGCATGGTTCCTACTAAACTATGTGAAGCACTATGAAAAGCCCTCCCAATGTGAAAAGTGCTGTAGAAATGTGAAATGCTATTGTTACTTCATCCTTAATCACCTAAAGAATCGTCCTAATTATGTACTGTTTGATGCATGTGCCTTACACACAGGTACACCACAAGAATTCATGAATTTTAGTTGAAAGCAATATGAAATGCATTGAATAGCATCCAGCATAAGTTGTGCAGATAAGTATTCAAGTTTATGATAGAGTTAATGCAATAGAATTGACAAATGAAGGCAAGAATAAAATGCTGCTTAGATTTACCTCAAAGCATTCCTCCTCGGCTGACCCCGCTTCCCAACTTTGCAGAGGCATTGTTGAAAAAATCGGCAAAGCTCCAGAACACAAGGATTTATCTTATGAATTACCACTGTCACCGGCACTGGAACTATCAATGGTTTATCTTCTCTGGGTTTAGCAATAGCCTGGCAACCTGCAGTATACATAAGATGTCAGTATGGAATGAAATGAAGTCAACCCTGTCTTTTATACTCAACATTAACCCGAGTGCAGGGCTTCTGGTCAGCAGTAGATGCAGAACTATGTTGGATTCTTCCTGTTCATTGCCAACATCTCCCAAAGAATGTCCATGTTATTATTATTAATAATGCATTTGATACAGCATCTTTTACACCTCCTCCAGGTGTAAAAGATGCTGTATCAAATGCATAATGCCTTGAAGCTTCTCCATGAGCTTCAAGGCATTATCATAACAGGTAGTGACTGGACCTTATTGAGTTGCCTTAGCTCTACCGGTCTGTCCCCCTTCTTGTCCTCCGAATCCTCCGCTCCACCATCGGTGGCCATGCCTTCAGCCAGTATGCCCTGAGGCTCTGGAACTCCCTTCCTCACTTCCTTCACCTTGCCCCTCTCTTCCTACTTTCAAATCTCGACTAAGGACCTTTCTTTTCGACCACGCTTTCGGTCACCTTTTTCCTTCTCCCCCTGGCTCGGCCCTGGGGGAAGGGGAAATTCCGTTATTCGGAAGCACTCTGAGATGCTGTCCGGAGTGGATGGCACTATATAAATCCAAGCTGCTGTTGTTGAACGCTGCAACCAATTTGTCCACAGCATTGTCTTAATATCCCCATGAAGCAAATGTTCATTTGCTACAGATCCCATCCACACCTTTGCTTTAATAATAATAATAATCCTGTTCTCCCTTCACTCTCCATTGCCTGATCGGCTGACTTGGTTGGACTTGCAAAGCTGGGTCAATAGTTGTGCATTGAAATGTTACATCTGGATTTGAGCTCATAGTCTAGGCTGTCGCTCTATAGTAATACTGGTGAAATGCGGCAATGTTATACTTGTTGCCTTTTGGATGAAATTTTATATCAAGGTGCTGACATTAAAAATCCCATGACACTATTCGAGAAACTGTTTCCACTGGCAGGTGGGTCAGTATCCTGAATATACCGATTTAAAATAGTTGTTAGAAGAAACAGAGGGGTGATGTGTAAAATTGTTTTCAAACAGCGAGTTTGGATCTGGATTACATTGCCTGGAAAGGTGAATGAAGGCAATTCATTAACAACTTTTAAGAGAGAAGTAGATAATTATTTGGGGAGGACAAGTTTGCAGGGCTACGGGGGAGAGCGGAGAATGGGATTGATGTGGATAGCCCTTTTCAAAGAGCCGTCACAAACACGGTGGGCCTAATAGCCTTCTTCTGTGCAGGACTGTAATATGTGCAAAAGGCTGTGTCTTTGTCTAGAACTGTTACTACAGGGGGAGTAATATTATAAAGAAATTTTATACATTTCTTCAACACAAGCTTCTTCAACACAATCACAACCTTTCCTCCACCTCTTCTGTGATCATCACCATATTATCCAGGTCCCAGACACATCTTTTCTCGCTCTGGTCTGCCTGTTCTGTTGCTCTTTATTTTGCATTATTAACACCTCTTCTTTCCAATTTTGTTGCAAACCCCACCCCCCGTTTGTTTTGCAGCATCAACACCCCCTGAACCCATCATCTCCTGTCTTCTACCACATTTTCTCTTTTGTCTTTCTTGCCTGCCTTCCCACTCTCTGTTAGTCCTTAAAGCCTCTCCCTCCCAATATATCCCAGTTCTGACGAAGGGTTGTGGACCTGAAAGGTTGACTCACCTTTCTCCATAGCTACCATCCAGCCTGCTGAGTGTTCCCAGCAATTTCTGATTTTGTTTTAGACTTCCAGTATCTGTAGTATTTTGTGTTTTGTCTATAAAAATGTGCACATTGTACAAGATGTAGATTCACAAATCTCAAGAGAGTTTTGGATGAAGAAGGTGCTTTGTCTTTGTCAATTCATCCTCCCAGAATACTAATCCTCCTGTCTTTTATTACTTTTAACATCTTTCTCCTCTTTCATTAGTCTCCTGTTCTACACTTTTTTGTACACCTCTTGGTGCCAATCTGGAATCGTAAACTGTTAGAACAAGGATGTGCTGTGCAACATAATCTGCAGATTTGAACCAGCCTTGTTGTAATTCAAGTTTTAGCTGAAGAAACATAATGCGGAAAGGCGGGGAATAGATTAGTGCACATAAAACTCACTTGTACTAACTGTTTTGAACTTACCTGAACGCACGGCTACAGTCATATACCTCTGAGTAGTTTCAGGCTGATAGGCCAAGGAAGCTGAAATAAAATTGTATTACAGGTGGCTTAGCTATCTAAATGGCAACCTTCGTAACAAAAATCCTTGCATTTGATATATTTTATCACGTTATTGAGACTTCTCAAAGCACTTCACAGTGTATTTTGTGGGCAAAACGTGGCAGCCAGTAAGCACAGAGCAGCGTCCCAGAAACAATCATGGAGTGAGTGACAGAGGCGTTTTTAAGACTTCAAACTACTCGGTGCAGTTTTCTTAGGGGGCCTGTTACTGACGGTAAGTTTAATAAGTGCGCATGTGCACTTAAATAAGTGCGCATGAGCAATTTTATTTTATGCATAAATTAACTTTCACCGGGTACAATGCCTCTTTAGGCGCCTGCTCCGCCGGACTAGGGAGAGCTCTGGTTTTCAGTATATTTAACAAAAGACAAGAGCACAGCACACTCAAATCCTCCCATTTCAATGATTTTTTGCATTATTTTGGGGGCCCGCAATATGAGGGGCCCATCAGTGCGTTGCACCGATTGCACCAACGTTAAAAACACCTCTGATGAGTGACCAATGTTTTTTATTTGGGGAATTTGTTGGCCAAGACAAACTCCCTTCTCTTTTTGAACAGTGTAATTGGATCTTTAACAGAACAGACAGATGAGACCTTGATTTAACATCTCATCCGGAGGTCAGCACCTCCGACAATGCAACACACCCTCAGAACTGCGTTGCAGTGTCATTTTAGATTATGTGATTCCAAGTCCCGATGTGGAGATTGAACCCACAGCCTTCTTTCTGACTCAGAGGAGAGAGATAATGTTAACAAAATTAGAGTGCAGAACAGCACCAACAGAAATAATCACACAATGTTTACAGCAAAGAGGAGGATATTATTTGCTAGTTCCTCTGATCCAATTCCCAGTTTTGTTCCCTATCTTCTCTTATATTATTCTTGATCAAGTATTTGTCCAATTCTTTTTCAATAAGCATTTGTGGTAAAACAATGGGTTTCTTCTTCAAATACTGTACTTTTAAAACATGCATATTGTAACTAAATGAGTTACATTAGCAGAAATGTTTAGTTGTCGGCCTACTTCAGTTGGCCATACTTTTGCCCCTGAGACACAAGATTCAAGCACCACATCCGGACTTTCAGCACCTTGGGACATCCTCCTAATGTGAAACGCACTCTATAAATGTAATTTTGTTGTACAGGTATTTTGTTGTTGTTTGAGCTCACAGTCTAGGCTAGTACTCCAGTGCAGTGCTGGCTTGGGCTGAATTGTCAATCAGGGAAAGGCCTTTCTTCAGATGAGAGATTAAACTGAGGTCATGCTTTCCTGTTCAGCGCCTTGGGACGTCCTCCCAACGTGAAAGGTACTCTATAAATGTTATTTTGTTGTTGTTGTTCATGTGGATGTTAAGGATCCCAGGCCACTATTCAAAAAGTATAGGGAGTTTCTCTCAGTGTCCTGGACAATAATCTTTCAGGTAAAAATCGTCATTCCAATACAATCTGGTAAAGCACTTTGAGACATCTCAACAACATGATATCAAGTGCAAGAATTATAAAATGTTTCTTTGTTGCTTTATGTGGCTTTGTAGGGACTTCCCCAACGTGCTCTGCCTCACTTCTGGTGAAATGTTATCTTTCAGATACTCAGTTGATTTCCATTCGGTTTGCACTTGATTTCCCTTGTTTCTTGTCTTGTTTCAGTCTATTACATGGTAATCAATACAACTAGAAACTTTTGTAAGGCTTTATAATTGTGTTTACATTTGGGATTGAAAGATAAATTGCTGGTGAAAACATCAGTGAAAATATCTCAGAATGTAAAGTGGAACTCAAAGTAGATTGCACTGAGCCAGGGAACTGCTCCTAAGCCTTTTCGATACACTACACCACCTTTGACCATGCCTTCAGTCGCCATCCCACCCTTCCTCCCTCCCTCCCTCATCCCAACCCTGCAACCCCACTATGCTCAGGTCCTAACCCCTGAAAGCTCAGCACCTTGAAGTGTCCTCCCGACATGAAAGGAGCTCTATGAATGTAATTTTGGTGTGGTTGTGTTGCGTTTTTTCTTCAATAACAAACAAGCAAACAAGCAAATGAATGAATGAATGAATGAATGAATGAATGAATGAATGAAACAAACAAACGGTTGCAAAGTTAAGTGATAGGCACATAATTGCCTCGATAGTCTGAAGAAATGCCATCCATACCTTTAGATGTAGATATTTGTGGCAGCATAACAGTTTCTGATCTGGTGGAATGTTGAGGGGAGGAGAGCAAAGTTGATGAAGTTGTCACAGGCTCTTTAAAAAGTGTACAGGATGAGGAGAGAAACAGATGTGATCAAGTTTAGGCAATGATAGTGGGTTTAACTGGGGCAAACTTTTGAGATGCACACATTTCATGTATTGCATAGACTCTGGTCAGAGGAGATTGAAAGGGGATTGATGGGTATTGCTCCATTGGCCAGGGGATTTATCAGCCTTGGTAAGCAAGTGAATGTGTCTGAATTTGGAAACTTCCGTTTAGATCTAGATTTACTCTATTTTCTCAGCATTTCAGAAAATGCAGAATTTGGCAAATTGCAGATTGTAGAATTAACTTTGAAGCTGATTTTCAACAGTTCTCAAAATGACTTGCAGAAAAGCTGCTTCAAAATTAACACTGCATTTGCCAAATTCTTTATTCTGAAATGCCAGGAAAATAAGAGTAAATCTGGACCCAGGTGGAATTTCTACACCTTAGTGAATCAGGCCCATTCACTTACCAAGGTTTGCTGACTAGTGGGATAACACTTATTAATCTACTCTACAAAAAAATCTCATTGTCTCCCTGCTCCATTCCCCAAAAGGACATGTATGGTAAATGTGGATTGTTGCTCTCTCCCTCTCTCTGCCAATATAAAGTATTCATTCATAATTGTTTGCCATCACTGGTTGAACACTTGAATCAATCTCCTCCCCTCTGATACAATCTACACTATGGCTACAAGTTCATAACTTTTACAGTTATTTAGTTTCACTTGGTTGTCAGTGAACGGGGATACCAGTTACCAGCTGCTGTCTGCTTTTCTGATGGACTTTGCATGGTGAGTATCTGAGTAGATGTAGTAGCCACCGATGGTGTGTCCGGTACGTTCGATCCTGAAGGAAAAAATAACACAGAAGAATTGTTGTTGTTGTGTATCCTCTATTTTAATTGACTGTGACGTAATTTAGCGGAACTCGCTAAATTTGCTCTGCTATCAGTTTATATTCTAGGGCTGATAAGTGTGAAGCATGATTTGATAATGATCACTGTCAATAATTATAACCTCACTTCACATTTTTACCACTAAATTCGAACAATGTTGCCAAAACAACAAAGTGAACAAAGGACTGTCAAGAGACAGATTGACCCCACCTGCCCCCAAAGTGACAGACATCACATGTCAATCAGGAAAAGGCCAGCAAAATGATGCCGCTTCAGAAATCCTGAGCCTTTTCCTTAAAGGGAACCTGTTGGAACCTGAATTGGTCAAGTCATGATTTGAATCTTTGCCGAGTCAGCCCAAATTCCGACTTGGACTCAAACCAAAAGTTTCATTCAGACTTTGTAAATCTTGTCCCAGGAGAGAGAGGAAATGCTCCTCTTTTAACAAGCCATGATGCGATTCAAAAATTCCAAATGAAATGTCGGAGTCAAATCCACTAGCCAGCCTGGCTCATAGGCAAGAATGTGAAGGGCAGGGAGTTTTCCCAACTTGTTAGCCCAACAAACAGATTTCCTAATGGGTAGGATAATAATAAATAACAATAATAATAATAATCCTTGCTTCACAGAGTATACTGTAAAGTGAATTGACTGTATATATGTGAGTGAAAAGTGGCTGTGAATTGTGCATAGCAGTGTCTCACCAACAGTCATTGATTGAAATGATCCATTTATTACTTTTTTTTGAGGGATTATTATTAGGTATGTGGAGTAAGGAAACTTGCCCATGGTTTCGCCCTGCCTGGAAATGAACCCAGGTCTCTCGCTTGCAAGGCAAGTTATGTGATGGGGTAAATATCCCTAAAAAAAACAATAATAAATTGGTCATCTCAATCCACAATTCTTTGTGGGACACTGCTGTGTGCAATTGGCTGCTGTGTTTTGGCCCCAAAGATACAGTCAATTCACTTTACAGTATATTCTGTGAAGCGCTTTGTGACGAAGATGTGAAAAGCGTTATATCAAATGTAAGGATTATTATTATTAGTAAGGGTAAGAAGGAGGATAGAAGGGGCATGATTAACTGTAATGAAAGCCTCAAAAAGATCCAGGTGCATAAAAAGAAATGACATTGTGTTTGAAATGGACTGGTAGTTGGCAAAGTTAGAAACATCAACAGTGTTTTTTTTGCAGAAGAATAAGGAGGCAGAGAGTGTTTTGGTCAGAGAGAAGAGAGAGAGAGTACCCAAAAATAAAATTCCAAATAACATTTCAAAACTGTCATATTAAAAATGTCATATTGCATACTTGTCGACATCAAAGTTTGAGACAAAGTTGTTTTTCTCGCATCTTCTGCAGCAGTCAATGTGACCAGTGTTGAAATGCTTGCGGTCTCTGAAACACAATGCCAGTCATTTGTTCTAATGTTGGTTGTAGAAAAGCTAATGCTGCACAAGAGATTAGATGTCACATCAGATCCATTACAAAATATTACATTCTAAACCTCAACATCTCTCAACGTCCTGCTTTCTTTCTTGTTTGGATTATGCACTTAGGGGAGGTTAGTAAGGACAATAATACAGGATGGATACCTTATAGCTCTCCCTCGCCCACTCCCAGCCTTTGATAGCATCAAAACTGGAGATGCAGCAGTAAGGACATCGCAGGCGGTTTGAAACGCAGAGCTCAATTATTCCACCAATATTGGGTATACTAATGCTAATCTCTTTAGTAGTTTTAGACATTTGCAAGGACTTGCATGTAAAAATGCAACATGTGGATCATATTTCTGCAGTTTCTAAGCAGGAGAAGAGTTGAACAATCTGAAGATAATGCATCTTGATGGGTCCAGGCATGCTCTGTATCTGACCCCTGTCTCCGAAGGACACCTCATGATACATCAGCTTTGCATTGAATTCCCACACTTTCTGCACTTGGGGCATATTTAGTTGAGCCGGTTCTAAAATGAAACAAGCTTTGTTCCTGTGAAGGTTTATCGACTGGGAACTGGAGACTGTCAGACTAATTTCACCAGTAACACTTACCAGCTGTCAGGGACACTGGACACTTAGTGCATCTGCCTGTGTTGGATTTGATCCCAAATGCTGGATGTGACAGGAGAGGGCTTTAACATTCTACTACCTTGTCCCCTAGTCTGTTTACTTGTAAGTATTCTGATTCCTAGAGGATCGGCTGGAAACACTGCAATAACCTCTATATGTGTTTAGTAATAAAATGCAAAGCATGTTTGTGTTACACTCAGCCTATAGCGTTCGTTGAGTGTTCTTGTGCCAAAACATGCAGAATAAAAAGGTAATTTAAATTGCCAGGATATTTACTTGTTGACTTTCTTCTCCTCTCCTGAAAGTATTGCTTTGTTGATGTACACTTTTCAAAGGTTTGGCAACATTCCAGTACATCACCCAAATGTCCGTTTGTCACGTGTAACACCAGCGGACAAGTGTCGGCAGGTTATTTGACTTGGAAAGAGATCATAGCCAAACCCAATGCTGTCTTCGCACTTTGCAGCAGAGCACATTGTGTAATGATCAGTTGGGGGAATGCAGTCCAAGGGCAATTGTTATGCTCAGCTGTTGTCCTGGCTGAGATCAGTCACAAAAGCACAGAACAAGATTCAAACCTGCATTGTTCTGATCTGTATTGCAAAGTGCTACACCTCAGCCAGTGACTTGAAAGGTTGTGGTAAAATAGATCATATTCATCATTTACACAAGCAATAAGCATAGGGAATTTAATAGCAACTCAGAGGTCTGAAATTCCACCTAGTCTTGGTCTGTGAGACCACTTTATCTTTAAATTAAAAATAATAATAATAATCCTTGCATTTGATATAGCGCTGTTCACATCTTATCGACATCTCAAAGCGCTTCACAGAATATACTGTAAAGAGAATTCACTGTATATTTGTGGGCGAAACGCGGCAGCCAATTGTGCACAGCGGTGTCCTACAAACAGTCGTGGATTGAAATGACCAATTTCATTATTGTGCTTTTTTTTGGGAGGGATTATTATTAGGCATGTGGAGTAAGGAAACTTGCCCAAGGTTTCACCCTGACCTGCCTGGATTCGAACACAGGTCTCACGCTTGTAAGGCATTGAGCTACAGGAGCTCCACATAGCATAGCATAACGGTACATTTAATTTAATGTAAATTTACCACATTTTATACTTCATAGAGATTCTCATAATCTGAGTCAGGGATGAATCTTGTTTGTGCCAGGTCATAATTTGTTTAAAGGAGGCTTGCCTTATATTTATATATGTTTCCTCTCTAAATGTATAACCTCTTGCTTTTGTACATTAAATTTAATTTGCCATTATTCTGCTCAATCCACCAATCTAATTCTACACATCCCTTTATAGATTCCAATCTTGATTCATTGCCGAAATCCAGCAATGAAAATGATAAATCCATGTTCATTTCCCGCTCCTCATGATGGTACCCAAATTCCACCCTTTGTGGAAAACAAAAGAAGTGAAAAAAAACAGTGAACAACTCTAGTACCAAAAATACGACCAGTAATACAAAGGGGCCTTATTATTTAACTCTAAATCAATCTTACCGCTGACAATAATTAGCTTGTAGATGTGAGTCTACATTGCTTTTGTTTTTCATTGAGGTTTCAGAAGAAACAGATAAGATATTGTTGAAAGGACCAATGTCTGATAAATAATGATCCTTGCATTTGCATTTAAAATGATGCAAAATACAATTAGAGCACAATTGAAAATGTAAAATTATATACTGACCGGGTGTTGTAGGACTCCTGCTAAAGAAAGTATGATTCATGACAGGCTGCAAGGAGTCAGAAAGCCACAGTGGGAACGTGTCATTATCTGCAATAATAAAATAATATCAAGGCTGCAATAATAACAACTTGATTGAGTCCATAAGAATAATAGTATTGAGTCTGTATCTGTAATAGACTGAAATATTGCCAACAATATCAATCATGTGCCTATATGACAAATAATATCAAGTCAAATACCTGGAATTCTACCAATATTCAAGTTATGTCTATAACAACAGTATTGTCCTCCTGACATGAAAGGTATTGTATCAAATGCAAGGATTATTAATTCTATTATAATGGCATCGCCACTTTGTCTGTAATAGTATTCAATCTCTGTCTCTAATACAGTAATAATATTGAGTCTGTCTGCATTGAATCTGGTGTATGTAATATAGTAGTGAGTCTATTTATAGTCTAGATAGTGGCAGTAATAATAAAAGTGTCTGCAATATTAACCTATTTTTTACATAAACAGAATTCAAAGAGCAAACAAACTGCTTACCTAGGACACCAGCCATAACACAGATAAAAATGCAGTCAGTTTCATTCCTACTGACTGGAACAGAAAGAAAAACCAAATCATTATTTTAATGACAGTTATGTAGCTTCCAACATGGACTGGGTTAAATCCTTTCATTCGTTGGTACTCCTCTATCTCTCTAACGTCCTCTCTCCTCACAACAGTACCCGCTACCTCTGTTCTACTGGGTCTGGCCTCCTCTTTATCCCCCAAATCCTTTGCAGCAATGCTATTGACAGCAATGCTTTCAGCAACTATGCCCCAAAACGTTGGAACGCCCTCCCTCAACCCCTTCACCTCACCCCTTCCTTCCCCATCTTCAGGTCGCTCCTGAAAACCTTTCTCTTCCACAGCGCTTACAGTAACCTTGCCCCTGCCACTGGCTCGGCCTCAGGCTCCGTCATTGTGAAGCGCTCTGAAATGCCGCCCGGTGTGGAGGGTGCTATATAAATGCTAGATAAAGAAGTTGTTGTTGTTTGTTAAGTTACAGTGCAATAGTAAATTTGTATGTAATCTAACTGTTAAGGTCCTAGGATATAAAAACAATATTCTTGTGAAATTTACATCATAAACCGATGTCCTGACAGGTTTAGTACAGTACTATTATATTCTAAGATGACCACTAGAACCTGACTGAAAGTGATGTCAATTCAAAGTCAATTCACTTTACAGTATATTCTGTGAAATGCTTTGAAACTTCTCGAATACGTAATAAGGTGCTATATCAAATGTAAGGGTTGTTATTATTATATATACATACAACAACAAAATTACATTTGTATAGAGCCTTTCACGTCGGGAGGGCGTCCCAAGGTGCTACAATTCTCCCTTTGTGTTTTCCTTCTCTTTGAGTAAATGTCATCTGCTCTACAGTGAGCCTTAGAGTAGGAGAACAGACCTTGTACCCCACCACTTCTGTTGGCTCGCCTCTATAGCTTCTCTTTTTAGCAATATTGGACACAAAACTGTTAGAACTAAATTTAAATGGAACGTTATCAGTATCATAAGATCAATGATCCACCTCACAGCAATGAAAAGTTTAAAACCCGCAAAAATGCAAATTCATTTTTCCCATAATATCATCATTAGTGCTAATTTCCCTACTGGAGCTGTCTGCTCTAAGTCAGTTTTCTCTTTCTACATGTACTTTAATACTAATCGTTCCAATTTACATTGTGCTATGATTCAGCTTCAAAAAGCATTTGTAGTGAGGAATTCCACATTCTAACATCTCTCGATATTCTAATATCCTTTTTTATTTCTAGTTATATTCCACAATTTATTCCCTCTTTTTACCGACTTGTGATCAATGGAAATAGCTTCATGTTATTTACCCTGTCAAAAAACATCCAGAATTTTGAAACCTGTCAAACCTCTCTGCTTCAGCAGGGCACATTGATTGTCACAATAATAATCAAAATGCATCTTAAATGCAGAATTTATCTTTTTTGTGAGCTGGGATCATTGAGTTATTTGGTTCTCCTGACTCCTGATGCTGTAATGAATTGCCAGCCACTGTCAATTACTGCTCTAATTACTGCTATAGTTCAGGTGGATGTTAAAGCTGGCACTACTCAAACACCACCCCCCCACACCCACCCTCACCCACCAAATAAAATTGACAATTCAGTTCCTAGCTCTGTGGAACATTGCTACCACGTCATGTATAAAATACGGTCTTTGTAACTTATCCTGTGAAGTACTTAATTTGAAAACATCTTCCTGTATATGAAAGGTGCTACTGTATATCAAATGCAAAGGTTATTATTTGTAGAGGTTGGTACTGTAGCATACTTTGTTGCAATCTCAGATCAATGTGTTGCGAGGTGGTAAAATGCACATTGAAGTCTTTGATTCCCAACAGTGATCTGTGATCTCCTATACTAATACCCTACCCATCAAGCACCTACACATTACATTTGTTTTGAAAGCTCCAAAGCAATCATTTGCCACGATTGAAACATTATTGTTCATAAAAAATAAACAGACCATAGAGAATGGAGCTGGACTTAAAAATCTCTTGGAAGTAACTTGTTGTATTCCCCACAAAGTCCACAACCACAGCAGTGAAATCTGTAATGAAAGAAACACGTAACATAGGTCATCGTCTAAAGACTATAGTGTTGTTTGTGATTTTGTAGGACACACTTTATGCATGCTTATCTTCACAACAGTACATTGCTTCCTTGAGCAGTAAAACATTACCCGCTTATGGATGACAGCCTGGTTCACTCTTGCACGTGGGCCAGAAGGTTGCCGGTTCAAGTCGAACTTTGAACGTAGTATAGACCGAGAAAAGCTGGTCTTAGCACAAAACTGTGAGAAGTAAATCCTTAGTGAGGAAATGATAGTGTAGCAATAGAGTGCAGTCTAGATTTACAGGGACATTATCAGGGATGGGATAATACAGCTGTCAGAAAAGATTGGAAAGGTTAGAGTTTATTTTCCCTGCAGTTGGGATTACAGTGAAGGGACATATTAGAGGTAATACAATTATAAAATGTTCATTAAACGTGTACATAAATAAACTATTTCCACTTGTTGTTGAGTCCATAATAAAGGCGTACAAATTTAAGATACCGTAACTAGTTGTAAATTTAAAAGGGAATTTAACAGGAATCTCTTTACACACTGGGTGATGAGAATGTGGAACACATCACCAGAAGCTATGGGTGAAGCAGAAAACCTCAATGCATTTAAGAAGAAACTGGATGTGTACATGAGGGAGAAGGGAATAAAGGATTGTGGATGGGGGATAGGGAAGGGAGGGTAGGTAGTGACTCATGTGACGTGGATTAGTTGAATTGAATGCTTCAGTGCTGTATGGTTTACTTAATTTTATCAAAAGTTACCAGAGCTCATTGTTTGCACAACTCAATAATATGAATTCTGTTAAATAGTATAACTTGCACATGTTTGTGTGAAGGGAATATTTCTCTAGGTAAAGAACTTACGTGACAAGTCATTGGTTCTGTTATTCAAGCAATAACAGTACCTCAGTGGGAATAGGGACTGGTCGATCTTCCAGAAGTTGGAAACTGCAGACAAATGAAGAGTACACACTAATGTTTTCAGTTTCCACAAAATAATTCAGATATTGTGGTAAAATACAAGTGATGAACACTTACTGTTGTAAATGACCAGGGACACTTTGTGAAGAGCAAAGGAACTATGGGAAGTGACACTCAGCAATGAGAAGAACTGTTGATCTCCTGTGGTGAACATTTTATAGATAATATTGAGTAACCATTGCATGTGTGTAAAACATATTACTCCAGTTTGAAACATAAAATCTCACATGTAAGTAAACATTAAATTTTATTATTTGTTTGCAATGCATCCTATATACCTATAACTCCTTTTAATAATTTTTATTTCAGGTTTATCAATTTGTGAGAACTTAGCTCTGACCTGAGATCACCTAGGAGCAGTTTTCTCAAGACAGTGTATCTTATACATCGTTAAAAACAAATGGTTTCTTCCTGCAATTTCTAATATGTTGCTGTTTAGTGTTATTTGGTTGCTTCCAAATAAACGCAAATGTCAGAGTTGCTTGAAATTGTTTGTACATATAAATCAACATAAGAACATGGATCCAGGCCCATATGGTATGCCTTCCACCTACCAGGCGATCACATATAATAATAAATAATAATAATAATCCTTGCATTTGATATAGCGCTTTCCACATCTTATCAACATCCCAAAGCGCTTCACAGAATATACTGTAAAGTGAATTGACTGTATATATTTGTGGGCGAATCGTGGCAGCCAATTGCACATAGCAGTGTCCCACACACAGTCGTGGATTGAAATGACCAATTTTATTATTGTGGTTTTTTTGGAGGGATTATTATTAGGCGTGTGGAGTAAGGAAACTTCCCCAAGGTTTCGCCCTGACCTGCCTGGATTCGAACACAGGTCTCCCCAGCTTGGTCTCCCCAGCTTGCAAGTCAAGTGCTCTAACCACTGAGCCACAGGAGCTCCACATATGTCCCAAACTACCTAGGTATTATATCTCATAATATCATTTCCTAAAACCATCTAATCTGTGTTTGAAATAATCAAACACTTCCTGCTTCAACCTTCTCCAAAGGGTGCCTGTTCCACAGGTTCACTATTCACTGACCCAAAATAGTGTTCGCTTAGACTTGATTTGAATTTATCCCCCTTCAATCGCAGGCCATGCCCTCTGGTTCTACTATTCTAGACAAATTGAAAAGTACCCGTCATGATCTACATCATCTTGCCCCATTAGAATCTTAAAGACAGCGATCATAAAGAACAAAGAAATGCTAGACAAAAAAAGATCAAGGTCCAATGAAAAAACAACCAAGTTCCAATCTGAAACTTACTGTGAAGTGTCGTGTTTATCATTGCATTTACCAATTCTGTCAGATCAATGCCAGCAGGATCGAAAGATTCAACTGGTAGTTCTGAAAATAAAGAAATTATAGCATTCAATATTACCAAAAAAAACAACAGGGGAGAAGAAAGTAAGTTTGAAATTTTCCATTGCATTCTCAGCACAACTAGACAATGATCCTGTACTTCATCTTTCTTTTTATTGTGCAGTAAACATAAAACATCCATTTAGAAAACACTATGTGATTGTATGGATTGTCGGTTCTGGTCAGTTTTATTGTGTTTCCTCTGATCCTTTCTCACCCTCCTGAAGGTGTTGTCAATACTGATATTTCTTAATGAAATTCCTTAAGTGAAAACCTGAGTTTTGACAAATGGGACCTTCATCCAGTAACTGAAAGCAAATCACACAATTCAGGATGAACTTTACTCCAATATACCACTGGAATACAGATCCTGTGGGACAAAGAGATTTCTGAAGGAATTTATTGTTTTTTTTAAATCCTAATCTAAATCATGAAATGGTAAATGATTGAATCTGGATTTGTATGACACCTACTCTGATTAAGACCACCAACTCACAAGAATTAAAATTCCTCATCAAACTAAGTCAACCTGAAAAGATTCACTATAACTCATTGTAAAACGCATACCTCCACTATGGAGGAACCAGAAACACGGGATGTGTTTAATTGCCAAGTGCAATTTTAAAACCTAACAATTAGACTTTATTCATTTTTATCTCAATTTATGTCAGCTAGTCAAAGTGAAGTTTCCTATTGAAAATTGCACTTCAGCATGCCAGAAGTCACCAATAACAATGTGTTTTGTTTTCGCTCTGGTGCTGTTTTTGGTGATGATGGCTACAGGTAGTGAGACATGTGAGAAGAGTGATAATGTGGAAATGGCTGACTAACTGAGAATGGGAAATGCGGTCTCCAAGTACAGACCTCATGATCAATCTTACAGGGAATGAGAGTGAGAAAGAAATTGCTGAAAATGTGCTTGAAAGACACAATAATAACTTGGGATCATTAGAACTGATGAGCTAAAATAATCAGGTCAACAAGGGAATTCAGAGGGTTTGAATTTGCAACCTTCACTAAATGGTGTTTTGCTCTCTGTCATTTTCTGCCAAATCATAACTTTCGGATGTTGCAATTCACCATTCTGAGTGTCACAACTCCAGGTGGGATTTCACAGCCGAGAAAGGTGAAAGCAGAAGGATATGGGAAGAGAGTACCAGAGGAGCAGTAAAATGACCAATGGGGGCAGAATGGGTGGGTGGGTGGCTGAGCAATTAACAACAACAAAATTACACTTGTATAGCACCTATCATGTCAGGAGGACGTCCCAAGGTGCTGTACAGTCATTGTTTTGGACCCGAGCTGGGGACAGGGAGGGACCGATGGGGCCATCGAAGAGAAAGGTCTTGAGGCGGGATTTGATGGAGGCCAGGGAGGGGGCAAGGCAGAGGGACTGCAGGATAGAGATCCAGAGGTTGGGGGCAGAGTGTCTGAAGGCAGGCTGGAGTTGATAGAGTGCTAGGAGTAGCCAGCAGAGTAAGGCTATAGGAGATCACAGTGAGGCAAGGCTATGGAGGTGAAGACGGGGATTTTAAAAATAATAATCTAAGAATTTTCTGAAATGTGTTTAATCTAAATTTGCAAGATAATGTTCTTAAGACTAAGTTCATGAAAAATCTTTGGTCTCCAGAGTATAATACAGGGTGAAACAGTGGGTGGAATATCTTGAAAGGAGACAGCTGGACGATCAGTTGTTGTCCAGCTCTAAGAAAGTTAGTCAGAATTAAATACAAAAGACCTGGCTCTTCTGCACACATTGTGGTCAATATCAGCTTTTTTCTTCTATTACCATTCATAGTGGAACACAAAAGAGAAATGTGAAGAGCCCTTGGGTGGGTGAAGTGCTACCAAAAGTGAAATGTCCAATCTGTTGACATATGGTTATGTTGTGAAACACTGATTTATCAATTTTGTTACATAGAATGACATAGACTGTACAGCCCTGAAACTGGACATCAGCATAATTGTGGAACTCAGCTCCAGAAGCTGCATTAAAGAAAAGGATACACGTGGGAGGTGGGAGTAGAGGGGTATCAGAAAGGGGAATAGGAGAGGAGCTCTGAGATAGGAGTTCTGAGATGCTTGGAGGGCGCTACATAAATCCAAGTTGTTGTTGTTGTTAAGAAGTGGGATAAACACACCAACAAGTATTAGTTGGGCCAATTGGCCTGTGTCCATGCTGTATCATTCTATGCAATTTTATAGAACTATTTGTACGGGTGTTTATATATCTGTTGTGTTTGATTGAGTCCAATCAATACAATTGACTCTCTTTACCATTCTCCCACACCCTTTTATTCCCTTCTCACTCATATATGCAGTGAGTTCCCTCTTAAATATTTTGATGTTTTCAACCACAGCTTTAGCCATTATGGCCATTCTCACCCTCCTCTGTGAAAAGAAGTTCTGTTCTGAAGCCTATACTACGCCTTCCTGTTCTGTTATATTTTATTGGCAGGATGATCCATTCATCATTAAAACACACATCAGATGATTAAGCCGCCTTCTTCTCAATCTGTTTTTCCTGAGCAAAGGAAAATTATTTTACCAGAATCTGATCAGAAGGATTTTTACTGACAGAGTTTCAGTTGAAGTCGCTGCCAGTCTTTGTACTTCTGCAGCTGGTTTCTATTGAATTAAATTCCAATTCCCATGGCCAGTTTTCCTGAGCATCACATTAGTGTAATGGAATGGTTTTCAATGTTTGATCTGGTTCCTTTGGTGTTTAAAAGAGATTGATAAAATCTGATAGAGATGGTTTGTTTTGAAATGAAACTTCAAGAGAAGCAAACTCAAAACTTTGGTTCAAAAATGTTATGTTTCAGAGACGTGGGACCTATTCTCATAGTCTTGCGCTTCAGAGCATTGGTTTGAAATGTAAGATCATGCGAACTTTGGAAAATAATCTTAAATTTAGCAGTAATTTGTAAACTGATTTGTGGTAACTATGGAAATCAGATTCCAAATTAACATTCAATTAAAGATTATTTTCCAAAATTCCTCAGTACCTTAAATTTTATGCCTAAGAATTTCAAAAGCTTTGAACTTGATTGCACATTTTATTTATATATCAAAAAAGCTACCATAGTAATCCAGTGGTTTCATCTTCTTATGCTCCCATCCCAGTGCTTTACGGAGAGACTGCAAAGAAGCCATGATCTTCCCAGGGGGTTGGAGTCACAACTGAGAATCATAGTCAGCTGCATTCTCTCACTTACCTCTGGTGAGCAGCTGTGATACAGCCTGGCAGCAGATTACAACCCGCCCCTCCCAGCTGGGAGAGGTTAGGAGGGCACATTCAAAAAAAGGACATGAATACCAACAAAAAAATCCCATTAGGGTTTTATTTAATAACATTTAACATTCTCTATTAAGATTCTTGCCCTTGAGAGTAGAACCTTTCTTAATTAAGGTTGTGATTGTCAAGGAAGCAACAACAACAACAACAACTTCGATTTATATAGCCCCCTCCATGCTGGACGGCGTCTCAGAGCGCTTCACAGTAGCGGATCCCGGGACCGAGCCAGGGGCAGGGGCAGGAAGGTGACCCAAAGCTCGGTCGAAGAGAAAAGTCTTCAACTGTGACCTGAAACTGGGAAGAGAGGGGGCGAGGTGAAGCGAGTGAGGAAGGGAGTTCCAAAGCCTCGGGGTGTAGTGGCTAAAGGCACGGCCGCCGAGGGTGGAGCGGAGGACTCGGGGGACATGGAGGAGGCCAGACCCAGAGGAGCGAAGGCAGCGGGTGCTGGGTTGGGGGGAGAGGAGATCAGAGAGATAGGGGCGTGCAGAGGAGTGGAGGGATTTGAAAACAAGTGTGAGGATCTTGAAGTCGATCCTCTCTGGGATAGGGAGCCAGTGAAGTCTAGCAAGGACTGGGGTAATGGGGGAGCAAAGCTTAGAGCGGGTGAGTATGCAGATGGCAGAGTTTTGGATAAGCTGGATTTTGCAACAGAGGTTATAGGATTTGACACTTGTCACAATCTGAGTCTGGCTTCCCAATGCACGGAAACTGAATGAATCACCTAATCTAATCTATCACTGGCATTTAATCCTTGTATATACCAGTTTGTTAAAGACCCTGAAATGTAGCATTCAAAGTATTAGAGGCGTGTATTTCCCTTTACTGCTGAGAGCAGTCTGCAGCAGTATTATATACTGTATATGCCTGTGTGTGTCTGTTTTTCTGGGATAGTC
>JAAILG010008658.1:9192-27838 GCA_012026655.1 Hydrolagus affinis
AATTGACTGTATGTTTTTGGGCTTAACGCGGCAGCCAAATTGGGCACAGCGGTTTCCCGCAAGCAGTCATGGAAGTGGGGTTAGGGGAGAAAGGGGGGAAAGATGGCAAGTGGTGGGGTCGGGGTAGGGGGAAGGAGAGCAGGAAAATCATATTTATGGGTGAATCGCGGCAGCCAAATTGCACACAGCATGTCCCATAAACAGTCGCGGAAATGGTGTCTGAGGAGAAAGGGGTAAAAGAAGGTAAAGGGACAGAGGGCGAGAAATATGGGGTGGGGGAAACATCGAAGCGGAATAGGCGGGGAGAAAGTGGGGTAAGGTGGGAGAGGCAGGGAAATGTGGGTAGGAAGCAAATTCAGGGAGAAATGGGGAGAAAGTGGGGTAAAAGTAAAGAGGGAGGTAAGGCCAAAAGTGGAAGAAAAAGTTGGCAATATATTACATGTAAATCTGGAATTCTATCGCATGTCTGCGGATGACATCCTCAAGAGGGAGCACATATATGAGGAAGAGTAGGGGGCCAATGATGTATCCTTAGGATAATCCGCGGGTAACTTGGTGAGAGGGAGGGAGAAAAGGCCGTTTCATGAGATGTACTGCTGTTGCTTTGTGAGGTAGGACTCGAACCAGGCGAGTGAGGTGCCACTGAGGAGGATGATGGAGGACAAGCAGTGGAGGAGGATGGCGTGGTCGACTGTGTTGATCGCAGCGGACGGGACCAGGAGGATTAGGAGGCAGAGGGATCTCTGCTCACAGATAGAGAGGACGTAGTTTGTGACTTTCACAAGCGCAGTCTCTGTACTGTGGGAAGGGCGGAAACCGGACAGGAGGGGTTTAGAAAGGGAGAGGGAGGCGAGGTGGGCACGGAGTTGGTTGTCAAAAACGCGTTGGAGTGCTTCGGCTAGGAAGTGCAGGTTTGAAATAGGGCGGTAGTGTCCAGGAGGGATGTAAGGATGGTTTTTTGAGGAGTGATGGCAGCAGGCTTGAGGTGGAAAGGGACTGATCCTATGGAGTCAACTACCAAGTTTATCGCGGGCAGTTTTGTCCAAGAAACCCAATCAAATTCCTTTCTCTTTTTAAGTTTTGCCGTAGCATTTTTAACATTTAGTAAGACTATTCAGATCTCTCTTACTAAGTTCTTAATGAAATCAATTCTTGTACAGTAATGGTCAGTGTCCCGATGCGGGGATGAGAACATAACTTTCTGATACTTTGGGGCAAGTGATTTCTGTTGAATCAGCCGGGCAACTTTACTTCACTGCAAACTAACGAAACTAATGAATTAGTTAAACAACTTGCCAGGAACTCCAAATGCAGCGAGAATCGGATAGTAGATACGATTAATCCTGTGTATCATCGGAATTTCCATCCTCAAACCTAACTGATGGTGCCTCCTCTCGGTATAGATACGAAGGATCTCACTAAAAAGATGATAATAAAGAGAACAAAACTCTGCCTGTTTTATAACAACAGTGAACGCTTCACTGAGCAGATTTACTGCCTGATCAATGTTGAGTTTCAGGCGTAAGGAAAACACTAATTCTCCAAGGAGCTTTGCAGCATAATTCAATTAGAGTTTTTCTCCAGGTTGCTGTCTCACCCACGCAGGAACAAGTTGCCATGATTTCCGCACCTTAGAGGCTAGTGTGTGTGAAGGGCTGTATCTAAATGCAATGAAAAATACAATTTTTGATAAGTTGATCAAATATGATCAGAGAATCTGTCAAACACCATCTGTAGGTCATTAGTTGGAGCACTCGCCTTAGAAGCGTGAGATCTGTGGTCAAATCAAGGCAGATCAGGTCGAAACCTTGGGCAAGTTCAATTACTCCACACGCCTGATAATTATCTGTCCATAAACAAAACCACAATAATGAAATTGGTGACTTTCAATTCACGACTGTTTGTGGGACACTACTTTGCCTAATTGGCTTCCGTGTTTCTCCGACAAATACACATAGTTAATTCACTTTACAGTAAATTCTGTGAAACGCATTGAGACATTGATAAATAGTGAACAGCGCCATATCAAAAGCAAGGATTATTATTATTAGTTGAACTAACATTTTCTCCCCCTGAACCACTTCCCATTTTTGCAACAAATCGACCACGCGGCTTGATGATGTAGAAGTGGATCAGAGGAAATCTCCACGATTATCTTGTTTACATTAACTGTCCATCTGATAATGGACATGCGGCAGATTTGACATGTTTGTGGCATGTTTTATCAATTAGAGGGTGGCCCAACTGTGCTAGCCATCCTGTGCTAGCCATGCTGAGTGCAGATGAAGATGTTTGTTGAAGGTGATATCCATGACGGCCACGGACGGTGTAATAGCGATCAACACATGGAACTAATACCATCACAATTGCCCACTATACACAGTCCCTTGAATATAATAGTACTGACAATTTGCTCACTCAATCCTCAACTGCTTCTGTGGTTGCCATTTTTAGCCACAAAACATGAATTTGTGTGTCTGTGGGATGACTGGCAAGTTCAATATTTTAGAGCCGCTGAGCAGAATATGTTAATGGTAGCTGAAGATTATGCTACCGTCTTGTGCAATTATTGGAAGTTTTTACTTACCCACACCCCAGTATCTGCCACAATATTTGACAGAATATTGGCCCACCTGACATCGTGTCATAGGATGATAAGCAGAATTGTGTGCCATCCACACACACGTAGAACCTGACCCCGTGTCTGATGATTTCGACAAGAGCGAGATATAGTTGAGGAAGAGAATGGAGCTTTGAGTTACACCATAGGGTAACCAGTTATGGACAGTAGGAGAAAATATTTTGAAAAGACAAATTTAAGGCAGTTTGTTAGATCAGATTTGAACCGTGGATTACGGCAGTAAGAAACTGGAATAAGGAGCAGCGGCAGTGAAGGAGAAATGCGTCATAGATTTTGTTGATCGTCGTAGCTAGGTTTAGGAGAACTGGGAGTGACAGGGAGCCCTGGATACAAAGAGAGAGAGCACGAGACACTTGTGTTTTTGAGAAGATCGCAAGACTACAACTGGTTGATTGAAGTGGTTCTAAATTGTCTCACAATCAATGATGGATTCAAGTGACCAATTGATTGCTTTTTCTTACCTTGAGGGATTATGAATAAGCAAGGAGATAAAGAAAACTTTCCACATGTTCAGCCATGCTGGAAATCGAACCCAGATCTTTGTATCGTGAGAATAATGCTCCAGACAATAACACACAGGGCAATGTGATGAATAAGCATGGATGAGTTCAAATCTTGCTCATGAATTATGCAGTCACTTTACTTTACAAAAGCTTTGAGACAAGATAACCTGGAAGACAAGATCGTTGGCGTGACATGACAATGCCCCATAGCGAATGCAAGGAAAATTAATACTAATGCATGTAGTCTTATTGGGTTGGTTATCTCACGTGATCACAAAACAAAGGAGAATAATAGCAACCATCTGTGTATTTAACCACGTACCTTTTCTTTCTTTTGAGGCACCTCAAGGCGCTTCAGAAAATACACACTGTAAGAAATGTAACGAATATTTTGTAAGCAACGGCGATAGAAAGTTACTCGCAGCAAACATATGTGGATTAACTGATCTATTTTAATAACAATTAAGAATACTTGCATTTGATATAGCGCTTTCCATATCTTATCAACGTCCCAAAGCGCTTCACAGAATATACTGTAAAGTGAGTTGACTGTATATATCTGTGGGCGAATCGCGGCAGCCAATTACGCAAAGCAGTATCCCACAAAAAGTCGCGGGTTGAAATGACCAATTTTATTATTGTGGTTTTTTTTGGAGGGATTATTGTTAACTGATTTATTATCCCTACCTATTTATCGGTAGATGAAGATATGAAGAACACTAATGTTACCTAAGACTTCGCTTTTACCAAGCCAGGATCTTCTACTATGCAATTTCTCCAATGAGCAAGTTATTGGACCACAGTATGGAAATAATAAATTAGCTACGCTCATGTTTTGTGTACATCTAGAAACTGCACGTGCATGTAATCATGGAATATAAAATAAAAAATAGTTACTACAATCATCGTTACAAGCTTCCTAACGTGTTTAGGATGTATCTTCAGAAATACCTGTTGAACAGAATACGTATTAACATCTTTGAAACTCATCAAGTTATATATGCAAACCAAACCATTTCATGCATCCCACCGAAATATGCGAAAGCTATGATTTAGTTGCTGGAAAGTAACGTAATTTACTCCACAGAGGGACAATTCCTAATTTTCCAATTTTGAACAGTTTTGAAGCGAAGGCAAGAGCCACGTCTTGAGGCCACATTGTGTGAAATCTGCAGTTTCCCATTCATATCACTGTCTGGCAAGGCTCCCATTGATTGCATGGCAATGGCTACCCGAAACATTAAATGGGAAATGGGAACTTAGCTGATCCACTCCTGCTTGTTATTCTTACGTGTTTGTGGAATACTACAAACACGTCAAGCTAAGGAACTGGATCACTGAGATCGCTTTAGGTGATTTGACCAATCCATTACCAGCCAAGTTACCAGACCACGTTTCACACAATTTGGTCAACACTGTGTTCAAGTCAAGCAATCCATTTATCCGTACTATACCAGTTTTACTGCTGTGGTGTGCACATCATTGAAGTGCATTTGGAAGTCACCTCTACAGAGCGACTTAAATTATACTTATTTAAGAATAATATAAAACGATCATTATCGAATATATTATTGACCATCAACGCATTATAAAGCAAACTTATTAAAGTGCATCAACCATGTCTGTGTCTACAGAAATGCCAAACAATGTGATTTTTGTGAGTTAATCCTACTTGTTGAAAAAATAAGTTGCCACGGAGAAAGGCCTTTCGATAATTTCGTAGCACTTGAGCACAATTTCTTCCTCAGGAAAACACGGTAGGACTTTCTTGATTTATCATTTGAAGACGTTTTGAGGCAAATCAAATGCGTAACAAGATGATATACGAAATGCGAAGATTCATATTCTGCGGGGAAGCATAGTAATGTGTACATACTTGTATGATGTTGCAGTAATTAGTGTTGTTAATTTTTATCAGTACATCTGTACTAATTATTTGAGTTTCCTACGATATGTAGCGAGCTAAAACAGCTCAACTCGGGGGCGCAAATGAAGGAAACTCACCGGGTCTGTCCCCGCAACCATCAAGTCTCCAATTGATGGCTGCAGGAGATTCATTATCAAAATCGCTGTGAGCAGGGTTCGAACCTGCGCGGGAAATTTCCCATTGGATTTCGAGTCCAACGCCTTAACCACTCGGCCATCGCAGCAGCTATTCCCGTTCCATGCTGGAAGTCTATTACTCAATGTATAACATTTCGTAAACTGACAAATGGGGAAAGCTCTGAAGGAAAGCAGCCCTGGTTATTGTCTGATATTGTTTGATCAGCAGAGATGTCCTGCTGTGCCTCCCAATTCAATTTAACACATGCAACTATTTGAGGACTTCCCAGTGTCACGATATAAACCAGGTCAAATTTCAGTTGCCATTTTGATTCACTGGATGTAATATCATATCAATGATAACAGGAATATTGTGGTCGTCCATTTGTAGGTCCCGTAAGCAATATTAGAAAAGAGAAGCGAGTTTCATCCAATGATCTGCTGAAGGTTTCCCTCTTAAACCGTTGTGTTCCCGCTGGCTGTCAGTGGGATGTAACTGAGGGCAATTTAGTGCAGCATGTCACGCAATATATCTCCACACCATAAAATGCGAGAAACGGTGAGTGGCGTCTCCAGATTTAGATAAATCCCGACATTGGTTCCAACAAGTAAAATAATGAAGAATTATTGTAAGTAAAAAAAACGAATTAACCACAAATGCTTATAACGGCAGGATATGCTCATCGTGGAGTGGCTAACAACAACAAAAACAACAACTTAAACATATAAAGCGCCTTTCACGTCGGGAAGATGTCCCAAGGCGCTGGTTGAAAGTGTTGGAGCAGAAAACTACACAGAAAAACTTTCATTGAATCAACGACTATATTGCATTGAAGTTATATTCCGCTAATGTTTATAGTGCGGTTTTCTGTTTAAATAATGCAGCGTTTGACTCCAAACACCAGTATGAATTAAGAAACTTAGTTCGGGCGACGAATTCAGCTTCATCAAAGGGAAATTAAACACCCCAAAATGAATACTGCCATCATATTGGTAAACAAATATGTTTAATATGTTTATCAGTCTTAATAACACGCGAAGTATACAGCGGGGTTGATTTACAAAACAATTTCACGTTTGCTTTTAAAAGTAGAATTGTGTCGAAGTGTGTCGAACTCAGAAATGTTTACATTGTACATGGATACTGTACAGCCTTTCTCGACGAAGTGACTTCTGGACGCTCTGAATATTTATTGTGCTGCTGCTTTGCTACGGAAGGGGTACACAAACATTCCGTCGCGTGAAATTGCGAATTTGATGTGCTTTGTTTGATATCGAATACAGCATTACAAACAATGTGATTACAGACGTGCAATGCTATCCATATCAGCGCCAGTGGAAGTCCTCCCCACGTAAACTACGCCCTAAAAATATAAGTTTGTTGTGTGTTGTATTGTTGATGTTCATAGCAAATGAAATACAGTGTATCCACATTAATTGGTTGTATTATTAGGAACTTTGAATAAGTTGTGGAAACGGAACTAAACATTTGGGAAACTTTATTAACAGAGGGAATTTGTCCCTGTCCTGGCCAATATAACCCCAATACAACTAGTCATGTACAATATCGTTGTCTATGTACAATTTCCTGTTGAGCTACTGCCCATAAGCACATAATAATACCAGTTTACAATATATTCTGTACTGTGGCTTTTGATTTGGAAAATTTTCCGACTACAAATTCTGCTGCTTGATAAAGCTGATGGTTATCTATGGTTAAGTAATTCCTATATGTCTAACTACATTTCAAACTATTCTCCAAAATGAGTTGTTATTGAGTTGATTCACATTAAGTCGAAAAGCCTTTTTGCCCGAATTTATCAGGCGATTGGTGAATAGAAATTGTCTGATGAGAAAGCAATCACACAGTGGTCAGAGTCTCCAAATATTTATATTCAGATTCCACTGTTGAAAAACTAATTTCCAAGTATTGTCATTTATCATCAATAGAGGGCTTTTCTGTGACCGCAATTAATTCAATACAATGATGTCACATTGTAGCAGAAGGGTGTTGACAGATGTCACTGTGGCGCAATTGGTTAGCGCGTTCGGCTGTTAACCGAAAGGTTGGTGGTTCAAGCCAACCCAGGGACGGTACTCATCCAGAAGAAAACTGTACTTCTTCATTTATGTCCTAAATATTTGAAAGAGTTTCATGAGCTACTTAGTATTGGTTTTGTTCTTGTTGTTTGCTTCAGTGCCAATTTTCTAGGAAATGTAACTGATATATTTAACTTGATATCCGATATACAAATCCGAGGATATTTTGAAATTATTCTGATATGCAGGAACGGTTCGCCCAGGACCTTATCAAATCATTTAATTGCAGTTATTGTCTCAAGATTCATCCAGGATTATCTCATAGATAATCAGTTGCATGGACACTCGCTATCGGCAACATCAGTTACACTCGGGATCTTCTCAACTCAAACAATTAACAACCTCAGCCTTCGAGATGCTGAAAGTCTGGAGCTCACCATCCATCTAAATATGAATTTGAGGTGAAATCGATGGAAGCAGAATTCACGAAGCCACTCCACTCTCAATGGTCCATTGTGTAAGTGCTGTCTGTAAAGCTGTTGATGTTTATAGCAGCTATGGGTTGATAATGGGAAAATAATTGATCCCAAGTATTCAGATAATGTTTATTTGCAATAAAAGCCAGTCATCCCAATTGTTCAACTTGTTAATGTATGAACGATGCTGCGATGTAAGTTAAGAGAAAGTACATTCATAACAGCAGCAGATGGTGTTAATTTATATAATTTAATAACACATAGTCTCTTATGCTTTTGAGTAACTCTTCTGTATGTGGAGCCAAGTGTACAGCCGTGATCGTATAGTGGTTAGTACTCTGCGTTGTGGCCGCAGCAACCTCGTTTCGAATCCGAGTCACGCAAACACCATCCCATTTAGTTTTGATATATTCCTGGAATGTTTGAATGCAATCTCAATGCACAAATAATGTTAAATTTTCAGCAGTTTGCACTTAAACAAAGTCAATTATATAGATCTAATCGCTGGATGTAATATAATATCAATTCTACTGAGATCATTACTGTCTCTCTGGGTGAACAAACCTGCTGCCACATGAAGTTTAACAGATGAACTACAATAAAAATTTCTGGTTGTCAGCTGGATATCAGATCCCCATCATCAAGCATATATCATGATTATGAATCCCGTGCAGCCTACATATGGGAATTCCTCCGTTTGGAATGGAATGAACACGGCTTACTCGGGGATCAGCTTCTGTTCAATTGATTCCAGACAGGTCCCCAGAGTGGGAGTGGGAACAGTTGCCAGAATGGGAGTAGTAGAAGTTCCTGAATTGGGAGTGGGAGGAGCTCTGACAAAGGACCTGTTTGATTCTCTGTCGGCTTAATACGGTCCACAGAGCAGCACAAATAAAAGGGGAAGACAAAATTGCAGGAAGATGATGGAGTTGAACAAAAATAATAAATGACAAATTATCAGTAGTTCATCATTAATCTAGAGAGACTAGAAGAGAGACGATGGTAAGCTTCGAGGAGAGAATTGATTTTAGTGTTCGTTTCTGTCCTAAACTACAGAAATTTTAGAAAGAGAAGTGTGCTCTAACTCCAAACATATGCGAAGGAACATTAGAACAGGGCGGCCTCGAGTTCTCAACAAAATCCACTTTGAAATGCCAAATCCCCGACCCCCACCCCGTTACATTAACTGGCACAACATGACCCTCTCGACCTTTTGCCACTTGCGATTTTTGAGTCAATCCACTCTCTGCAGAAGCTGCAGAGATCTGCAGTGAGTGTCGTATCGTTGCCTAACACTATTGGACCCCTGTCACGCAGAAGACTAGGGTCCTAACCTTCAAATTCCTCCACGGCCTCGATCCTCCCGCAATCTGTGAACTCTTAACCACCTACAAACTTCTTCACTCTTTCTGCTCAGTGGGCTCCAACAGCGTTCACATTGCCCACGTTTCCCATTCCACAAATGGCGAACTGGCCGCCAACCTCTCTGCCCCGCCCTCTGGAGCGACATTCAACCATTCCTAGATATTGTCCATTCCATTGTGTCTTAATTCCTCGTCTGAAGACGCTCCTCTTCAGCCGGGCGTTCGATAACCTGACATTCCCTCCTCCTCCCATCAACCTCCCCAACCCTGTTCCGAACCAAAACCCCAGGTGCGGACACCTCACTGTTTATCTCTTTGGCGTTTCACCCCGATGTGAAAGGCGATCTAAAAATACAAAATGACTTTGTGTTGGTGATTCAATGAAACTACCCCTGACTTCTCTGTGGTGGTCACCGCCAAACAGGTATGAAATAAAAATGCTTCAGCTTCCCGCATTCACTGCAGTGACAACTGCACCTGCACATGGTCTGAAACCAGACATATTGTCTGCACACGTGTTATATATTATAACAACAAACCATAACAAAAAATATATTTATAGAGAGCTTCTCACGTCGAGAGGACGTCCCAAGACTGCCGCAGTTCCCACAGGGAACACGATTTGTATCCAATGTCTCAGATATTTCCGTTTCTTCGGTTTGATTAGAATCGGCTTTTTATTAAAAAAAAGAATATCCATATAATCACCGCCTACACACTTCCACCGATTTCGCACTTCCAGAAATTCACATTGCTGCACACTCACTCCGTTAGTCTCTCTCCTTGAGTTTTGCTTCTATGCATTCTGTAATCCATCTACTAGCTCCGTAATAATGTATATGGAGTTCAATATTGAACGCAGTATCAAAATGAATGGGCAGATCAGCTGGGAGTTCTCTTAAATGGCCTGAGATTGCACGAGATCCAACAATATCCAATGTCTGTTTACTTTTATTCACTTGTATTTAAATCACAGTTAACAACAACACATTCGTATTATCTGAGCCCTTCTTCTGGTTCCGCATAACATTGAACTGACCAAGACTGTATCACAACCACAGAACTGTTACTCCATGGCCTCCACTGTTCTCCACTAATGCAGCTCACTTGACTAAAATGAATGAAATCTCGTACTCTAGGTGAGGATCTAACTCACAACCTCGGCAACACTCGAGCAAGTACTGTCATATAAGTACCGTTCGCTAACCTATTGCGCCACTAGAGCTACTTTAGTATATTCTCTGGTTCACTATTACAACAATGAAAACATCACATGAGCATCAGGCTAATCACGTTAAATTCCGATTGTAGTTTATTTGAAACAACACTTTAGTTTTCATTTTGAGGGAAGATTCGCAGCCTCATATTTAGTGAAAGAACTTACAAAAAATCAGCTCACTTAGATAATGTGTTCAAGTTTTTCGAACTTCAAACATCTGATATAAACTGCACCAGAACTGATACAGGAAACTGTTGTGTAGAATGACTTATTTGAAATGTGATATTTTTAAATAAACTTGTCGCTTCTTCTGCTTAATGAATACATGCGAGTTAAAACCAAACGTTTGTTTTTGTAACCTTTGTCTGAAAGGAAGATCAGCACTTTGTTTGATTTCGAAAAAAACGTTTACTTTAATAAAAGTTAATCAGAAAATGCATTTTTTCCACCTGCTTGTCAATAGTCATTCTATATCTAACAAGTGTACACATTGAGCTCTCACAGCAGAGAGCATTAAACACTTATCTACTTGTGGGCAACAGGAATCACAGACCCTGGCATTGTCACTATCTTTATTTCTATTTGACACAAATAACAACAATAACTAAATTACACGTTTTCTTCGTCTTTCACGTCGGGATGAAGTTCTCTGGCGCTGGACAGTATGTGTTAACACTCCATGCATAACGAGAAGGAATCCAGAATCACCAATGAACAAAATACACTTTTGACCATTAAAGACAGCAATCACACGTGCTCAAACGCCACTGCGATCTGAGAATGATAACGTGAAGAACAGTTGTAGTCTATTGGCTTTTTAGGTTGTTGTATTGTCGGCAGCTAAATTATTTGTGAGGTTCCACCGAGACTTGAACTCGGATTGCTGGATTCAGAGTCCAGAGTGCTCACCATTACACCATGGAACCTGTGGATCGAAATCGATATTGTTCTGAGCATGTGAATACTCACTGTTGTCGAATTAATAAGTTGTGGGCGTGTTACTTCAAGCCAGAAATACGCAGCAGATTCTCAAATAAAGTTCTCCCAAACGGTTAGGGGTAATCTTATCAGTCCAAACTAAGAGGGAAAATTGGAAGTGAAAGAATCGGTGGGAATGTCAATGAGTGTAGAGAAATTTATACGTGGTGTCCGTCTCCTGTGAGCATTTGTTAGAGGTCTGATCGGCTGAATCGCAATGAACCCAACAGCTGATTGCCAGGAGGGAACAAAGCAGTGGCTGCGGAAAGGGCACGGAATGCCTCAATGCAGGGAGGCCATTGATAGAAGATAATCCAGTGGGAATATTGCAGGACCAGGGACAGGAATGGAGTGCGAGCTGTCATCTCAATATCAGGGACAGCAGCCAACATAAACAAACTGAGACTGGAAGCTGGGATCAGAAGATGGGCGGTGAATGGTCAAGTCACTCAATATAATGAAAAGGATTAACCAAGTTGGACAGAGCAGCTGTTAAACTGGATGTTAAATGAAATAAACAGATTTTAAACACAGGCCCTGTGGCTTAGTTGGCAAAGCGCCTGTCTCGTAAACAGGAGATCCTGGGTTCAAATGACAGCGGGGCCTGAGTAACTGTGCTGGTTACTGTTGTCAATTCATGCTGAGCAACTGTAATTCTAGTTAATGAAAAGAAACAAAACTGCAGGTTTAGGTGGCTGAGAAATGCAGTGAGGTTGTGAACAAAAAAATTATTTAAAATTTTTCACATTCTGATAGAAATTTGCTTTGATATCTAGGTTTCCTTCCATGTGCAGGACTGCATCTAACTCTGCAGTACAGGTTGGTTTTGGTCCCAATTGTTATTTCCGGTTGGAATTTAGTTGTGGTGAGGGCCTCTTGAACTCTGTGAACCTGTTTCACCCACTCAAGTGAGCTATGTTAATGTAAAAGTGTTGCTTTCACTTATAAGCAAGAAATACCCATCGTTGCTGAGCAGCTGCATTGGACGTTTGGCTGTTCTGTATCTGAAAAACAAACAACAAGTAGTGAGTAAAGACATAGCACAATCTGTGATCGACTATCGTAAGCTGAAGGAAGAGTGACCTTGTCGTAACAGTTTATTAAAACCGCCTATTCTGAGCTCATGTGGCTGTATAAAGCATCTCAAATTATAAATTGTAACCGAAAGTTTTACTAAACATATGGTAATTGTCATTGGTTTTTTAACCTAGATAAATTGGTTTCCATAATGCGTGCTGATTATAAATCTACAAACATTCCGAAAAGTAGTGCAAAAATTATCACTGCAATGAACAATATTCGTAGTCGGCAGGATTCGAACCTGCGCAGGAAGTTTCCCAATAGATTTCTAGTCCATCATCTTAACCACTCGGCCACGACTACCGACAAAACACCATGGAACTGATTTAGCAAACCCTGTGTCTGCACCTATTTCTCTGTACAGATTTCCCTAATTGTTCTTGTCCTACGATTTCATTTGATTCTTTACATTTCACACCTTATGCTATCACATCATAGAGGTTATATGAAGGCCTCCATCAGATTTGTTTTTTATTGAGGGATTTGACCAGTGAAAGTTGCACCAGTTCTCTTGCAATAATAAAAAATACATTTAATCTCCACTTTTTACCATCTGGGAATGTAACGAATTAACAATGGGAATGTTGGCTCCAACACAAGGAGAATCTCAGTTGAATTTAAGGTCCACCAGGGGTTGTTTTTTCGTTTAACTGCATCAAACACACCTGTTCCTCAAATCCTTCTTTCTGATCACCCAGCCTTGGCCATTGATGATTTGGCCCAAATAATGTCGAGAGGTAGATAAACGGGAAATATCCACGGTTAAGTGATAATCACTCCATTCTTAGCACAGAGCTTCCCATGCGCAGGTAAAAACCTTCGAAGGTTCAAACTTGCTGTCACCATGATGATGTAGTCCTGACCCTCGTCTGACACTAGAACATTTAATTGGACGTCATTACAATATACTTGTTTCAAAAAAAAATGTTTGGCTGTAGGTGGGTGCGAGATGGATTGTGATTGCTGAGCGTAACATTGAACTAACAAAAATATGATTTTTATTACCGAAAGAGATAGTTCTGACCAATAATAAGCGTTTTATTATTCTCACTGGTGATTGAAACGGACAATTTGGCAATGATTTTTTTTTACCAAAATATACTGCCAAATGTCCCTGCAGTGTATTCTCTGAAGCGTTAGAAAAGTCTCCAATGCGTGATCAATGCTGTGTCACTTGCAAACATTATTATTATTATTGCTGCAGAATTTTCTTTAATTCTGTACTGAGATTACGTTAAAACATTTGAAATATACAACAAACCGATGTGCTCCTAATTACTATATTGTAAAGTTTACAATATAAACCACACGTTTAAGCGACGTTCAGGTCATTTTGCACGAAACAAATATCTTTTTGTGCTCCATACTTGGATGATGAATTGCTGCTTTGAGGGATTACTGCAATCATTACATGGGATTTATCATTCCACAATTTGATTTTCTTCTTGTGCAACATAAACTGAATGATGTTCATGCCTTCCATTGGTTGGGTAATTCCTGCAAGACGATTACACTGTTTGAGATCAACCATAATATCTACACGACCACCTCAAGTGATCTATCGCATAATTGAGGTGAACATCTTCAAACAGGAAAGTGTAGGATGTTTGATTACAATCTTTACCTGAATGTTGATCTCTCCAACCAATGTTGCTTCATTCATGTAACATTAATATTTCTCTTGCTCACAGCTCGTTCATTGAAATCTATTGTACTTCAACTTTTATGAACCATATTTACATTATTAGAAAAAATAGAGTGATCATTTTCCAGATGTGCTTGATACAAATATTTCCTGTGTGTTTGTGAAAATGATTACGAAGTTTACTCCTGCTACTTGATGTACTTCTTCTGTGATGGACTATGAGACAGGATGCTGCGTTCTCATTGCTGCCTCCTGCGTTCGGTTCCTGCACAGCGAAATATTTTCTGTTTGATTTGAACCTCTCAAGGCTACTTCAGATTTACCCTCTTTTACAGATTAATCCAAAATCTTTACTCATGCAATGTGGTTTCTGGTTGGTGACTCCTCAAACATTATATACTAATAACAATGCACTTGCTGCATAAACGTACAGCGCATATAGTCACTGCAAATTGCTATCTATCCCATGAAGCTTTTTGAGGTATCTCGATGACATGATGAGGCGCTATATTCAACGCAAGCATCACTTTTATTATTAAAATTATTTTCGCTTTCGGAAACATCACTCAGCTTGACGGAGACGAATTGTCACAAAAAAACAAGATCACTAACACAAGGAGTGCAGCAATCCCGGGTAACAATATGGCAACTGTCCCACCTGTTTAGCAAAATATGCAATGTTTCCACTGGAAGCTTATCTGTTACATCAGTTTAGATGTGTAATAACGCTTTCCAAACGAAACAAACAAACGGGGGATATTTCAACTGAAATGTGGATTTTCTCACGGAAAAGTGGTCGTTGGCTGGTCGATGGTGATACAAATAGAGAAACAAGAATATACAGAGACAAATACATGGAGGCGGAGAGAGACAAATATATCGAAAGGGAAAGAACGACAGACCCATACACAGAGAGAGACAGAAAAGGAGAAGGAGAGATGCAGAGTCACAAACACACATGAAGATACACATAGCCGTACACTGACAAATTGGGAGTAATACAAGGATACGATACTGCAAATAGACACTTGCATATACAGAGCAAGGCGATTTCGCAGAAAGAGAGAGAGAGAGAGAGACAGAGAGAGAGACAGAGAGAGAGACAGAGAGAGAAAGAGAGAGAGAGTGAGAGAGAGAGAGAAACACATTGATATAGAGAAACTGTCAGAGAGAGAAGCGGCTAACACACATATACAGATAGAGAGACGGTCACAGCCAGAAATAGATACACATCGACATATAGATAGAAATACACAGACACATAGAGCGAATTGCACACAGATAGAGAAATAGAAAGATACTCTGAGACATAGAGCGAGATGCATATAGAAAAACAGACAAACATTCAAACAGAGTGAGCGAGAGAGAAAGATGCATAGACACGCAGAACAATAGAGTTTTCACACGCAGAGAGAAAGGGTCGGCCTCGTCAGCCTCCCCAGTTCCTCCATTCACAGGCTGCAGGTCATCCAAAACGCTGCAGCCCGTGTATTATCCCGCACCCGCATCCGCGACCATATAACCCCCACCCACGCCTGTCTCCACTGGCTCCCCATTCTCCAGAGGATCGAGTTCAAGATCATCGTCCTCAACTTCAAGGCCTTACATGGCCTTGCCCTGCCCTACTTAACCAATTTACTCTCCCGCTACAAGTCAACCCGGACCCTCCGTTCAGCAGGACTCGGCCTGCTCCAAGCCCCCCGCCCGAACCGCCCCACCATCGGAGGCAGGGCCTTCAGTTTTTCTGCACCCACCCTATGGAAATCCATCCCCCAATCCCTCCGTCTCGTTTCTTCCCTTTCTTCTTTCAAGGCCGGTTTGAAGTCTTTCCTCTTCGACCGTGCCTTTTGTTCCACCCCGAATTGTTCGACCTCCCCTACGTGTTTCACCCCTTCCCAAACACTCCCCTCCCAGCTCGGGTCACACGCCTCCTGTGCCGCGCCTTGGGACGTCCTCCCGACGTGAAGGGCGCTCTATAAGTGTAATTTGTTGTTGTTGTTGTTGTTGTTTTCCAGAAGACTGGAAGTGCTTCAAAGAATAGACTGCATATCGGTGAATTGACTGTCCGTCTGTGAGCAAAACGTATCAAGTCTGTGTCAACGAAACAATGATGGATTGAAATCAATTTTTTTTTAGTGATTACTATTAGGCACGTACAGTAAGAAAACCTGCCCAAAGTTTCGCCCTAACCTGCCAGGAATTGAACACAGACCTCTTGCTGGTAAGTCGAGTGCTCTAACCACTGAGCTACGGTGGAAGGGCATATACAGGAGATAGGGAAATACAATCTATTGCAGAGACAGCTACAGATACACTGTGGCTAAGATTGAGATATTGAGAGAGATGGAATAGGATCGGGAAAGACACACATTCACACACACACGCACACGCGTGCATGCTTAAGGAGAGAAAGTGACATGCATTTAAATGGATAGAGGGAGAGAGAGACGCACACAGTCAGAGAGAGTGAGTTGCAGACAGCAGAGGAAAAAAGTGCAAGATACACGCAGTCATAACGTGGTGCACGTGGAAAGAGAGTGAGAGGCAAATACACAACGAGAGAAGGATACACACAGACAAAGGGAGAAACACATATCAACAGAGAGAGTCACACACAAAGTTAAAGCAACATACAATTTCTTTATTGGCGTAAAAGCAAGACAGACAGAGAGAGAGAGAGACAGAGAGAGAGAGAGACAGAGACAGAGACAGAGACAGAGACAGAGACAGAGACAGAGAGAGAGAGAGAGAGAGAGAGAGAGACGGAGACCTACTGTTAGACACAGGTGTTATTTTATCAAACTTGTTCCGCAACTAAAGGCATTGACCTGGATAATGTGTATATTTTATCTCTTCAGTAGTGCTACACCACCTATAATATAGAAAGTGGCAGCCAAAATGTTCTTGTTACATTCGTATTCTAAATGCCGCTATTAAAACAATAGATTTAATCCCACACACTTTGTTTGATTGACAGTCGCCAGTAATTATCCGTGCATAGGGCTACAACCCACAACTTCCCGATTCAGAGGGACAGTGGGAAACTGAGTCGAATTGCAAGCCTTACTGCAGATTAATATAGAAATTAAATTTGGTAGAACACTTGCCGGGAACACCAAACGCAGCGAGAATCGGGTGGTAAATATCTTCTATTCGACGGATAATCGGAGTTGGCATCTTCAAACAGTAAAGTATAACTTCTTCTCTTGGCAGAAGCAGCAGAAGACGGCCAAAGGATGATGCTGGAAAAATCTCAAACGGATTCTTATATAAATCAACAGGGTGCGCTTTGATGAACAATTTTACCACGGGGTCTTCGATGAATTTGAGCCGTGTGCAAAACAATTACACTCGCTGTGTTATTTCATTTACTTCAAGGATTTAATTTCAGGGGGTGGTGGGGGGCAGCTCATTGTTTCATCAATGCTGAATCCCATGCATGTCATATCCCATGCCTGTGAAGCCCCTGTAGCTCAATTGTTAGAGCACTCGCCATACAAGCGAGAGACCTGTGTTCAAATCCAGGAAGATCAGGGTGATACCTTGGGCAATTTCCTTTCTCCACAGGGCTGAATGTATTCCATTCAAATAAAACACAATGATAAAAGTGGTCTTGTCATCCCACGACTGTTTGTGGTGAAGCTGCTGTGCGCAATTAGCTGCCGCGTTTTGCCCAAAAATATACAGTTAATTCACTTCTCAGTATATTCTGTGAAGCGCTTTGAAACGTTCATAAGATGCGAAAAGCGCTATATCAAATACAAGGATTAATATTTTTATTATCTCCAGTTACCCACTTAATTCCCCAGTGTATATTAAGGCAACGTCGCTCCATAGCGTCAATCTACCATCGTAACTAACTGCAGAGAGTGTGGAGAGGGGCATTGGAGGAACCAAGACTTTGTGACCTCAGTGTGTGTCCTGAGGTTCCTGTTGAAATGTAACCAGCTAAAGCTGAAATGCTTCTCTCGCAGAGAATACTATTCATAAAAATTAGGAGCAGTACTAGGCCATTCGGCACTTCAAGCCTGTTCCGCCATTCAATAAGATCAATGCTGATCTTCTCACCTAACTCTAATTACCTGCCCTATCCCCATTTCCAATATGATTTACTTGCGTTCCACACATCTGGACACGAATTGCGGTATCAGCCACAAAACTGTTAATGTGGCTGAGTGCTGGCATTCCAGCCTGTGAATTAGAAGGTTGTGGGTTCAACAAGCACAACAGAGGAAACTTCGATTACTATAGTGCCCTCCACGGTGTTTCAGAGCATTTCACAATAACAAAACCCAGGGGTAAACCCGGGGCACGGAAAGAATGGTCACCAAATGCGCGGTCGAACAGAAAGGACTTTAGCTGGTACCTGAAACTGGGAAGAGAGGGGGAGAGACAAAGGGAGAGAGGAAGGGAGAGAGAGGCAGGGAGGGAGGGGGACAGAGGTAGGGAATGAGGGAGGGATCGAGGCAAAGGGAGCGAGGGAGAGAGAGTGATGGGACAGGCGGAGGAAGAGAGCGCACAGAGGGATGGAGGCGAAGGAAGTGAGGGAGTGAGGGAGAGAGGTAGCGGGAGGGGAAGAGAGAGGGGGCGAGGCTAGTGGAGTAGACGCGGGAGGACAGATGAAGGGAGGAAGAGAGAGGATTAGGGGGTGGGGGGA
>JAAILG010008659.1:0-16868 GCA_012026655.1 Hydrolagus affinis
ATTGGTTAAATAGGGCGGGGCAAGGCCATGTAAGGCCTTGAAGGTGAGGACGAGGATCTTGAACTCGATCCTCTGGAGAATGGGGAGCCAGTGGAAACGGGCGAGGGTGGGGGTTATATGGTCGCGGAGGCGGGTGCGGGATAATACACGGGCTGCAGAGTTTTGGATGACCTGCAGCCTGTGAATGGAGGAACTGGGGAAGCCGACGAGGAGAGAGTTTCCATAGTCGAGCCTCGAGGTGATGTACGCGTGCACAAGTGTTTTGGCAGCGCGGGGGGTAAGATAGTTGCGGAGCCTGGCAATATTGCGCAGGTGGAAATAAGCGGTGCCGGTCAAGGCACGGATGTGGGGGAGGAAGGAGAGTTTTTGATCGAACATTTATAGTGCGTCTTTCACATTGGGAGGATGTCCCAAGGTGCTGGATTATAATACTACTACTTCTACTACTACTACTACTAATAATAATAATCCTTGCATTTTATATAGTGTCATATCACGTCTTTGCGACATCTCAAAGAGCTTCACAGAATATACTGTAAAGTGAATTTACTCTATTTGGTGGACAAAGCGGAGCAGCCAATTGTGCACAGCAATGTTCCACAAACAGTCTGTGGATTGAGTGACTAACTTTTTTTGAAGGGTTTATTAACTCCAGAAAAGCGATCTGCTAATTGATTAACAATTGGGTTCCTACTTATTGCCGGGTAAACAGGCTTGCGGAGCAAGGAAACTTGCCTAACATTACTATGCCGTGTACTGTACTTGTACCATACAAAAGCTCCTGTGGAGCTCCTGTGGCTCAGTGGTTAGAGCACTTGTCTTGCAAGCTGGGGAGACCAAGCTGAGGAGACCTATGTTCGAATCCAGGCAGGTCAGGGCGAAACCTTGGGCAAGTTTCCTTACTCCACACGCCTAATAATAATCCCTCCAAAAAAACACAATAATAAAATTGGTCATTTCAATCCATGACTGTGTGTGGGACACTGCTGTGAGCAATTGGCTGCTGCGATTCACCCACAAATATATACAGTCAATTCACTTTACAGTATATTCTGTGAAGCGCTTTGGGACGTTGATAAGATGTGGAAAGCGCTATATCAAATGCAAGGATTATATAAAACATTGAAAACAATCAACACAGTTGTAACCAGTCCCGATCTTCACGATAAATGCTGTGTTTTAATTTTTGTTGTGTTTGTTGTTATATACAAAACTGATATAACATGACAGGAATCAAACCCAAGTCTCTCATTTGCAAGGCGAGTGCTCTAACCACTGAGCTGTAGGACTCCACAAGATTTACAGAATATAGTGTAAAGGAAATTGACTGTATATGTTTTGGGCAAATACACAGCAGCATCCCACAAACAGTCATGAATTGAGTGACCAAATTTAAAAAAAATTAATCTAGTGAACTTGTGAATTTAACCAGGGTGGCAGTGGGGAGGGTGGGGGGACGGCAATCTGCCAAGTGACCAACAATCAGATTCCTATTTACTGTTAGGTAAACAGAGGCGTGCAGGGTAAGGAAACTTGCCTAATGTTTGCTCTATCTGGGAATTGAACCTGGGTCATAGAATTAAGTGGAGCGAAGAGTTCTTTGGAAGAGCTATCCTTGCAAATGTTTCCTTTCCACGTACCTATCTAATTAGGTTTTGAAAGTTGTTATTGAATCTGTTTCCAGCACCCTTTCGGGCAGTGCATTTCAGACCTCTTTTCGAGGCGAATGCTCAAACCAATACACTACAATCCTTTATCAGAGCTACATCAACCCAATATCACAGAGCGGTTGATTCCCAAGTAAATCAACACTCTCCCTATCGCGCATCCCGCACTCGATCCAATAAAACACAGCAGCTGGGCACAGCAAGCTACAGCATCTGGACCCTAAGTTATATTCTTTTAGGCATTTCATAAAGAATTGTGCTGAATTACCGCTGTATTGTCCCAGCGCATTACTGTATGGGTTTTAATATCCGTCAGCTTCTTATGTACAATCAAATCCATCTCCTCAATTACTGACAAAAGGAATAAGTGGCAAGCTAGCCTGGCTTTATGAAGCTAGGCAAGAAGAGTTTCTCTAAGTTTAGAGATATTAGTAGCTATTCTATCCCGCTTGACATCTCTGCGTCATCTGTCTTTATTATCTTTTACTTCTATTACTGTCTAAAAATTGGATTGTTTCTCCATTTGTCACGCTTTTCATAACACCCATGAGCTGGCCTGGAATATTCAGCAATATAAAGGAACATTTTTATTTTGAAGACAATTTGTCAATGAGAGTGTGTTTGTTGACCTACCCTATTAGGTCAACGCACTCAGAACCTCTGAGTCAAGACGTTGTGAGTTGAAGCCCCTCATTGGGAGATTAATAATTCCTTCAAAAAGAGACCTGGGTTTGATTCTCAGCAGGGCGAAACCTTGGGCAAGTTTCCTTACTCCACTCACCTGATAAGGATCCCTCAAAAAAGAATCGGTCATTTCAATCCACGACTTTTTGTGGATCACTTCTGTGCGTAACTGGCTACTGCGGTTCGCCCACAAAACATACAGTCAATTCACTTTACAGTATATTCAGTGAAGCACTTTGAGACGTCTGGAAGATGTGAAAAGCGCTATATCAAATGCAGGGATTATTATTTATTATTATTCACAAAACAGTAAGAATAAATCGGTCACTCAATCCATGACTGTGTGTGGCATGTTGCTGTGTGCAATTGGCTGCCGTGTTTTACCCACAAAATACACAGTCCATTCACCTTTTACAGTGTATTCTGTGACAAGCTTTGAGACGTCTCGAAGACCTGATAAGGCACAGTATCAAATGCAAGGATTATCATTATTCACAAATATCTTATATACTCTATTTCAGTCTGTGCTTTTATAAAGAATTAAATTTTGCCTTGAAGGCTCTTTAATCAAGGATGACATATCATGAGTGCTTCTCCGAGCAACAGCTGCAAGAGAATGGCAAAGAGCCAGGGCACATGTCCTCTACACGATGACAGTAGAGAACAGCCACGATGAAGGGAATCACTCTATTAGCAAAGGAACCACACTAGTCCCATTCCTTGTGTAAGCTGACGGTGCGAGACAGCCCATCTAAGTCCTGCTGATCCCAGCAAAATGATAATATGAATAATAATCCGTGCATTTCATATGTCCCCAACAATATAGAACTGTCTCAAAACATTTTTACAGGGAAGTTTCTGTCACGTACAGCCATTGTATGTTTGCAGGCAAACAAGCAGTCAATTTGCACTTTTTCTCCAAACGCAGCCGTAAGGTAAACAATAATAAGTCCTCACACTTCTGACGACTCCTTTCATGTCTGGAGGACGGCCCTAAGCGCTTCACAGAACATAGACTGATAGAATTATATAGCACAGAGAGAGGCCATGGAGAGGATAATAATAATACTAATCATTGAATTTGATAGTGCTTTTCACATCTTCTAGATGTCTCAAAGCACTTCACAGTATATACTGTAAAGTGAATTGACTGTATACTTATGGGCGAATCGCGTCAGCCAATTGTGCACAGCAGTGTCTCACAAACAGATGTGGATTGAAATGACCAATTTTATTATTGTGGTTTTTTTGGAAGGATTATTATTAGGCGTGTGGAGTAAGGAAACTTCCCAAAGTTTCGCCCTGACCTGCCTAGTCTCAGGGTCTGAGACACAGGTCTCATGATTGTAAGAGTCTGTGCCGGCTCTTTGAAAAGTGCTGCCCAAATCAATCCCACTCGCCCGCTCCCCCCATAATCATGCAAACTTGTCCTCCACAAATAATGATCTAAAGTGGTTATACAGGCATCCCTCCCCAACCGCGGGGGATAGCGCCAAACGCTAGCGCAAAGCGACATCATGGCTGGTTGATACAACTGGGTCCTAGCGCTAAACTCTAGTGTTAGTGTTAAAACCCGTGGATATGCAAAATTCACTGCCGCGGTTAGCAAAGTTGTCGCAGAGAGGTAACCATGTATACTTGAAATCCGCAGTTGCCAAGATGAGATGGGGAGGGATGCCTGTATTTTATATTCTAAAGTGGAGGTGACACATCCACTAAAGTGGTTATGGGCCACATCCCACAAAGCAAGATAAATGGCAATTGTGGTTGTTATTGTTGTTGCCTCCATCGCTCAGCAAATATCCGCTGCTTGTCTCCCAACCACTCTGCACCATAATTAGTAACCATGACGTCAGCCACTGCGCCCCTAACCTCTGGAACCCTCTGACTCTATCCCACTATCCCCGTCCCCTCTTTATCCTTTTAAAATCCGTTTGTAAGACCAACCTGGAGTCCTATAGCATAGTGGTTGGAGCACTTGCCTCACAAGTGAGAGGACCTGGGTTTGATTCCTGGGCAAGGAACCTTAGGTAACTATCCTACTTCACACGTCTCTGTTCACCTAGTACTGTAGTTGGTAGGAACTGGTTGGTAGTTGATTGGTGGATCGTTTTTCTGGGGGTAATACTCCCAACAATAATAGTAGTTTGGTCAGTCACTTCATGGCTGTTTGTCGGACAATTGGCCGCCGCGTTTCGCCCAGAAAATATACAGTCAACTCACTTTACAGTGTATTCTCTGAAGCCCTTTGAGATGGCCCAATGAAATGGTAAGGCACTAAATGAAAGCATTATTAGTATTATGATTTTTATAGTTGCTCTATATGCTGCTTAAATGTAAGCTATCGTTGTGATCCCGACTTAAGTCTAGTTTCCTCTCCACCCACTGTGCAAATAACACCCAGCTCACAAGTGGAAAAAAAACTTTTATCACTTGGGAGGGCAAGTGGCAATGTGTTTGTAACAGTGGCTAATACATGGTTTCTTTTTCCACAGGCATTGTAACCCTCGAGGCAACAAAGCCATAACCAAGGATGGCCACAGTGCAGTCAAAGTCAGACAACTTCAACTCATCTCACTGCAATTGGTGAACAAAACACAAAATACTGTACTACAGATGCTGGAAATCTGAAACAGAAACAGAAGTTGCTGGGAAAATGCAGCAGGTTAGGCAGCATCCATGGAGAAAAGAAGAGCACCTTCGTTCTGTTCGTAAGATTAATAACTCTAATCTTCCAGTCTCCCTCCATTTCAATTCACACTCACATTCAGAAGCTGATCTCTCCATCCATGGTCTCCTGCGCTGTTCCAGTGACCCACAGCGAAAACTTGAGGAACAGCACCTCATCTATTTGCTGGGGACCCTACAAACCTCTGGCCTCAACATCGATTTCAGCCATTTCAGGCCATAAAAGCTCCCACTCCCCCATTACAATCATCACTCCAGACACCCCTTACCTCTCTGGTGTGTTGCCTGCTCTTCACTATTCACACCTCTTCCCCCCAGTTTTGTTAAACCCACCCTCCTTTTTGTTTCACATCGCTATCACCTCTTTAACCCATCAATTAACACATTTTCTCCTTTGTCTTCTTTTTCTGTCTTCTTTGTCTCCTTTGTCTTCCTTGTCCTGCCTCCACCTCTCTAACTTGACCTTAAAAACCTCTCTTTTCCAACATGTCCTAGTTCTGACGAAGGGTCATGGACACGAAATGTTGACTCATTTTCCTTTCTCCATGAATGCTGACTGACCTGCTGAGTTTTCCCAGCAACTTCTGTTTTTGTCCCTGCAATTGGATATCAGCCCGGCTCAGTTGGTGTAACTCTCGGCTCGGAGTCCTAAGGTTGTGGGGTCAAGTCGCATGTTGGCACTTTGCGTTCACACAGTCTAGGCCAATGATTCAATTTAGTGCTGAGGGAGAATTGCATTGTCAGCGATGCCATCCTTCACAAGAGAAGATTAATAAACCCTTCAAAAAATAAATAATAATAATTTGGTCAGTCAAATCCACGGCTGTTTGTGGGACACCGCTGTGCACAATTTGCTGCCACGATTCACTCACAAATGCACAGTCAATTCGCTTGACAGTATAGTCTGTGAAGTGCTTTGCGATGTCTTGAAGACGCAATAAGTCAAGATATCAAATGCAAGGATTATTATTATTTATTATAGATGTTAAACCGAGGTTCCACCTGTGCATGTCCAGGTGGATGTCAATGATCTGGTTGGAATTATTGGAAAAGAGAAAGGAGTTGTTCCCAATGCTCTGACCAGCAATCCCCCAGATAAAACTGTTCACTCACGTCATGGCAGTTTGTGGGACATTGCTGTGTACAAATAGATGCTACATTCCCTTGTAAAACATACAATCATGACACTTTAGAGTAAAATCCTGTGTTTTGAGATATCTTAATAACAACAGCTTGTATTTATTCACCTGCAAAACAAACACAGTCACTTTACTTCACAGTAAATCCTGTGAAGTACCTTGAGATGTCCTTCCAATGTGAAAGGCGCTGTACCAAATGCAAGGATTATTCTTATTATTTAGGGCTGGTTCCATCTCAACTTTCACAAGTTATGCCTTTTGCGGATGAAATATTAATTAGATGCAAGATTCAAGGCACAAAGCGAGACTGGGGACAGATTGCAGTAATGGTCTGACATGTAAGCCAGGCATCCAGATAACATCATCAACTCTGAGAGTTCCTAATCAATTATACATGTCAGCTGAACCACAAGATCAAGTTAATGCCTCGCTCTCACTGGCTCGCCTGCTCACAACCATCTGGTGTTATTTAATTCATGTATTCAGAACTGTTTCATTAACAAATTTGCCACTGTGGAGGCCTGCGAATATCCAGTGTTTGAGACTCTACTTTTGACCTCAGCTGTAGCATAATCACATCACTCGATTCAAAGGAAATCGAAAGTAAATCAGGGAAGTAGTTAAGGCTGACATTAGATCGCAGGGTTCCCTCCCCTCATGGCTCATTGCGTTTATCCAGCGAGTTGAATAGCTGATTCGTACAGCGCGGAGTCCCACAGCGTAGTGGTTAGCGTGCTCACCTCACAAGCGAGAGGACCTGGGTTTGATTCCCAAGCAAAGCAAAACCTTAGACATTTTTCCTTACTCGACATACCTCTGTTTACCTGGCAATAAGTAGGAACCCGGTTATTAGGTGGGAGTCTCACTCTGCAGGGGTATTAACCTCTCCAACAAAACCAAAATTTGGTCACTCAATCCATGACTGTTTGTGAAACACTGCTGTGCACAATTGGCTGTCATGTTTCACCAACAAATACAGTCAATTCCCTTTTGCAGTATGTTCTGCGAAGCACCTTGAGACGTCTCCATTACTTGATAAAGCGTTATTTCAAATGCAAGGCTTACCATTAAAAAAAAGTCCCAGCTCTCTACTGAGTCAGCTAATTGTTTCCTCTTTACCCTAAGGGTAATTAATGTTTGGAACAGGAAAGTTGGCCAGGAAAAGTGGTTGAGGTCAGAACACTAGGGCTCATTTAAAAAGTTTAAAATGGGACGATGGGAAGGTGGGTGTTTTGGAAGAATGAAGTTGGATATGCCAAAGGGGCTTCTGCATCCAAACAGATCTATAACAACAATAATAATACGAATAACCTTTGTGTTTGATATAACAGCTCATCATGTTATTGAGACGTCTCAAAGCTCTTCACAGAATGAAGATACTGTAAGTGACATGACTATGTATTTAGTGGGTGAAACCCGGCAGCCAATTTCACACGGCAATGTCCCACAAACAGTCATCAGTTGGTAGAGACCAAATTATTATTTTTTAAAACTAGATCTAGCGAATTTACGAACAGTGCAACAGTGGAAGGGATGAGCAGTGTGTGTGGATGTGGGTGGGTGTGTAGCTGTGTGTATGTGTGTGTAATTGATCTTAGTGGAAGATCAGGGAGGGAAAGATAAGCTTTTGTCCCAGCTCCTGACCACAGTAACCAGGAACTGGTGAGTGGTGTGTGGGAAACCAGTGAAAAGTCTGTCAGCTACTGCGGTCACTTCTGTGCACAGCAGCAGAGCCCACAGTCATGAAGGAACAACCGATTATATCTGAGGGATTGTTGGCCGGGACATTCACATGTTCTTTTCTTTTCAAGTTATACCACAGGATCTTTAAACATCCACTTGAACAGGCTTTAATTTTACATCCAATCCGAAGGACGGCACCTCTGACAATGTAAAGCTTCCCCAGCTCTGTGTTGGAGCGTGATCTTAGACTGACATGGGGACTTGAATCCACAACCTTCTGACTCAGAGGTAAGACTGCTGCTCGCTGAGCCAGGTTGATATGTGAATAAATGAAAAACATATAGAAACACTTATGCAAGTGTTGACTTATTGCCTGCAGCTGTCAGGATCTGACAAGCTTCTAGACTACAGAGGACTCATTGTGGCTGAGGTCGAGATGGGTCATTCAAGACAAAGGGATTTAAACGTAATAAGATGCTATATCAAATACAAGCATTACTATTATAAAGGGTCTAATGTTCATGCAGTATAAAGGTTATTTTCTTTATTATTTGAAATGCAATTGTCTTTAATAATTTTTTATTTAATTATCATCACACTCACAAGGTGCCAAATTGTGCAATTGGATCCCAGATCCCAACGTTATCCAGTAATATTGGTCACTCATTTCATGGCTGTTTGTGAGACATCGCTGTGTGCAAATTGGCTGATGCGTTTCGCCCACAAACCACGCAGTCAATGCACTTTACAGTATATTTTTGTGAAGCACTTTGGGAGGTTTTTACGAAATGAAAGGCTTTGTACAAAATATAGAGATTATTCTTAATGTAAGGTAAGCAATTTAAAAAAATCCGTATTTATTTCCTCATTTTACTTTCGGTCTCGCTGGTGGTCCTTGAAAGAGTCGTTGCCTCCCAGATTCGCTCTTTCCTCTCATCCCACTCCCTCCATGAGCCCCTCCAATCGGGCTTCTGTGTCCTTGTCCTCTTTGACCTATCTGCCTCCTTTGACATTGTGGACCATTCAGTCCTCCTCCACTTCTTCTTCTCCCACCTCAACCTTCAAAGATCTGTCCTTGACTGGTTTGGTCCTATCTGTTACACCATCTCCACTTTTTGTCTGCCGATGGCTTTTCTTCTAGCCCCCGCACCGTCTCGTGCAGCATTCCTCAGGGCTCTGTCCTTGGTCCCCTCCTCTTCTCCCTCTACATGCTCCCCTCGGTGATATCATCCGCAGACATGGGGTAAATTTCCACATATATGCGGATGACACCCAGCTCTACCTCTCCGCCTCCACCCTCAACTCCAGGAATACCAGCGTCCTGCCTGTCTGACATTGAATCCTGGACAAGAGACAAATTTCTCCAACTGAACGTCAGCAAAACTGAGGCCCTCCAGATTGGCATCAGTCAGCACCTCCATACCTTGGGTGCTGGCGACATCAGCATCCAAGGCTGCACTCTCCATCTCACGAAGCCAGTCAGGAACCTGAGTGTCTTGTTTGACCCTGAACTGTCGTTTCTATCTCACATCCGTCGTCACATCAAGGCTTGCCTATGGAAACTCCCTCCTCATCGGCCTTCCCAGCTCTTCCCTTCACGAGCTGCAGATCATCCAGAACTTTGCAGCTTGTGTCCTCTCCCACACCAGGCTCCATGACCCCATCACTCCCACCCTTGCTCGGCTCCATTAGTTCCCCATTCCCCACAGGATCGAATTCAAGATCCTAGTCTTCACTTTCAAGGCAATCCAGAGCCTTACCCCATCCTATCTCTCTGACCTGTTGTCTCCCTACCAACCTGCCGAATGTGTGTTCAGCAGGCTCCAGTCTACTCCATGTCTCTCTCACGACGGCGCTACCCTTAACAGTCCCTTAACCTTGCTTTCCCCCTTGCCTCCTTCAAAGCAGGTCTCAAGACCCTCCTTTTCGATCGTGCCTTCAGCTACCGTCCTGCCCCTCTCCCTCCCCTTCCTGCTACCTTGCCCCTCCCCTACACTGCCCCTCAGAGTGTGGGGCAGAGATGCTGAAAGCCCAGCCACCAATGGTAGGGTGAGTCAAGTCGTGTGGGGGACATGGAGCAGACCGGAGCCTGTTGAACGGAAGGGGCAGGCAGGTTGATAGGGAGTCAATAGGTCAGAGAGAGGTTCTGTATCAAATGCAAGGACTATTATTATCCCCGATCTCAGTGACTGCCTCAGTGAAGTCTTTAATTCACTCCCCCAAATGGCTATGGTTGCCAAATTTTCAAGGCTGAGGTGGATGGAAGTTTGTTAAGTGAGGATATTAGGGGAAATGGAACAAAGGCAGGTAATTGAAGTTGAGGTTACAGATCAGCCATGACCTGATAGAATGGGAAACAGGATCGAAGGGTTGAATGGCCTACTCCTGTTCCTAAGTCAGTTTTGACTGAAGCAGACTCCTGTCATCTGGGAGATCAGCGAACAACCTCCAAGTACATTTGGAAATTCTCCTCTCCCTCCCATTCCCCCAGCCGGAAATGGCACAAATGCAACAACAACAACAACAAAATTACACTGTACAGTATAGCACCTTTTATGTTGGAAAGACATCCTAACACAGTGTAAGTGTCAGGAGAGTCAGTGCTGGCAATATCGACACCAATCACACCCAAGTTCAATCAAATGAAACATTTATTAAGAATACATAGTGACTATGACAGAATAATAACCGTTACAGATCTTTGGAGTCTTTACAAAGTGCAGAGTTTGGTGCTGGTTCCTAAACATGGCAAGTGTCTGGCTTGTAAATACTACTGCCAAAACTGTAATGGAATAATCCAGTATTCACTGCTAATTAATTGATTGATCGATTTATTAATCGATCGATTCATGAATTGATCGATTAATTAATTGATGAATGAATTAATATACCCCTAACAGGTTTTCGGAATTTAAATCGATATAGTAAATATAATATAGTTTTTAGTGCCGTTTAGAAAAAAATTAAGCTGTAATAAAACTATGAAAAAAAAATGCATCCGTCTACCCACTTAAAGACAACCTGCTGACCACAAAACCAGGCAGCGGCCAGCCAAGCGTACCATTCTTCCTAAATCTGGAATGTTAGATAATGACACACAACTTAGGCCACTGGGGAAAAAGCAAGAGTGGCCTGGCACATTCAGTTACACAAGCTTTGCATTAGTCGAGATATACAAAGATTTCTTTAAATAAAAAAAACCTTAAACGTATTGCGTGTCTTTCTTTCAGTGCAGTAGGAACCAACTATTGATTTAAAACAAACCAAAAGCCCAAAGTTTTTTTTTCCAAACTGTCCCAATTCTTAAAATCATGTCCCCAGAGGGTTCTTTGAATTGAAAAGGTTTGCGATTATTGTGCATTTTATCAGAGTGGAATGGAGTTACGCATCCCGTGTTACTCTAGGCTCAGTTTCTCTTAAAACTATAGACATCAAGGTGTCAGTCACTGCCACATCTTTGAATATCTTCTCAGAGGGAGTGAATGAATGAATGAATGAATCAATCAATCAATGAATTAATTAATGGCAGTGTTATGGCATGTACAAACACTAGTCACTTTCTTCAGCTGGTCATTGTTATTCGGTTGAATCCTAAACTGAGGGTTACACACTGTAACAATGCTCTCATCATGATTCCAAGCACATTTTTAGCTGTCGTTAGACACAAGTCACTTAGGTGCTCAAATCGTAGGAGACACCCTGTTAGCCATGGAAAGGGTCCTGCAACATCTGAGATTTATATGGGGCCTGACATACGCAGAAACCCATCACTGTATCCAAACCAGACAAGAGTCCCACGCGTGTATGTCACCTTACACAGGAAATGTCCCTTTGTCTGGAATGGAATGTGCATGCTTCCTCCCAAGGGATGCACCCAGCCTACCTAATTCCTGAGAGTATTAGGCACAGGTTGGCAAGAGCCAAGGCTCGAGGGTAGAATTGGTTGGGGTTAACTGCTAGTTTTAACCAGCTAAAACCACATGCGAGCACTGTCTGGAAAGCTTCTCACTCCTATCCAGCTAGGACTACCCTACCCGTTAGGGTTTAGGCTTTGCGGGGTTAACAGGAGCTGAGTGGGAAGGAACGCTGTCCCCATTTCACGCCCCCTCCCCCCACCACCCCATCTGAGACAAGGTGTTAGCTATGATTAGAGGATGGGTGGACTTCGTATATCTGAGAGGTTAAGGAGTTCTATGATTGAAATGCTTTAGGTAATGAGGAGAATTGACCAGCTATATATAAGGGAATACAAAAACTAATTCTTAAGCACAGATTTAAAATGAGATGCAAAAACATTTCCTTATACCAAATGTGATTTGTGTGGCCCATGAACGCAGATTCAATTGGATGTTTAATAGGAAGACAGAGAGACAGAGAGACAGACAGACACAGACAGACAGACAGAAAAAGTATAAAGGGATATTTAGAAAAGGCAAGGAAAATGGAATTGAAAGATTTGCCAAAACCAGGTACAATGGCCAAATCTAACCCTGTGATAAATTATGGAACAAATATGTGTTGGTACCAATTGTCATCTAACTGTATGTGTACGTATCTGGGTCTATCACCTGCTGATTGCTAACACTAGTGATCCGGCCATTTATGAGCCTCTGATCGACCCAAGCAGAGAAGAGTTAGTTATTCCAGAACAGGACTTAACATCCATTTGGAGTGTGGACTTATAATAATAATAATAATCCTTGCATTTGATATAGGCCGTTTCACATCTTCTAGATGTCTCAAAGTGCTTACACTGTAAAATTAATTGACTGTATATTTGTGAAACGCGGCAGCCAATTATGCACAGCAGTGTCCCATAAACAGTCATTGAATGAGCAAGCAACCAATTTTTTTTTGAGGGATTATTATTGGGCGTGTGGAGTAATGAAACTTGTCTACGGTTTTTAGTCGGGAATCAAACAAGGTGAGTGCTCTAACCACTGAGCTACAGGACTCCACAAATGTGTAATTACCAATGGTTAGGTGAGTTAATGTACTGCGTAGTAAGACAAGATTACAACACTTAATAAAGCGTGCATTGCCACTTTGAATAATGTTAAGAGTGAAACAGCCGAGACTTCTGGCTTTGGGGTTGAAACGGTAAGAAAACTTTACACTGATATTGACACCCACTCTTTGTCATCTTTGCAAAGGAAAGCTGCTCTCTCACACTCACACACGGGGCCCGCTCGCTCACCCACAAAAATCTAATGTTGCGTTCCAATTTTAAATCCGGGTCAGGATAATGGGAATATTGTTCATATCCCGCTTTCAATTAATTTCATTGGCAAATTTAGAAAGTCATTAACTTTCAGCTCTCTCTAAAGTTCAGTTGTTTTTTCGTCGTTCTGTGTGACCCACTTTTGCTGCCAAATGAAATGCTCTTTCGTTCTCTCCTTCATAATGTCCCAGAGTCGTACACCAAAGAACAAGGTAGTTCAAGCTCACAGTGTGACAATGAAAAAAAATGTGGTCACTTTAACCCACGACTGTTTCGGGACAATGCTGTGCGTAATTAGATGCTGTGTTTTGCCCACAGCTTGGACAGTCAATTCACTTTACAGTATATTCTGTTAAGTGCTTTGAGATGTCTCAAAGGTGTGATAAGGCGCTGTATCAAATGCAAGGGTTGTTATCATAATTCTTAGTGTGAATGGCCAGATAGATAAAAATAGACAGATACCAAGTGCTGACAAACCACCACAAACATTTGACTGAGATGGAGTCAGTTGACCGAGTTGGAGTCAAAGCAATTTAATTTACAAAAATACTACACAACAAATCCACCTTCTCAATGACATTCTAGAATGAAGCCCAACATCAATCTAAAGTACAACTCTCTTTGGGAAAAGAGAAGGGAGTTTCTCCTGTGTCCTGGCCAACAATCACCCCAGATAAAAAACTGGTCATTCATATGACTGTTGCGTTGGCCCTCAAAGACATATGGTCTCTACAATAACTGGTAATCTTCTGTGAAGCGCTTTGAGGCGTCATGTTGGCGTGTAAACAGCCAACCCTGAAGCACACTTGTTTTTTTTTAAAAAGATTGTTTTTGACTCTAATGTTGCGCTCTGTGCACAAGTCCTGATTTCTTGTTTCAGAGACACAGGAGCTAAAGCCGGGGCTGGCAGATGTCCTCACCAAGGCAGGCGATGAGGGAAAAAAATTGTGGTGCGCAATTTGCCTGCTGTGTTTTGCTCACAAAATACACGGTCGCTACACTGAACACTATATTCTGCAAAGCAGTTTGAGATGTCTTGAAGACCTAACTAATAAAACGCTATATGGCCAAAATAGGCCGCCAGACCTGATCCTGACACCTCCCACCCTCCGAGCTCGGGTCCAAATCTCTGACTGCCCAGCCCCTTAGGACGTTATACAAATGTAATCTTGTACTGTATTGTATATCAAATGCAAGGATTATTATTAGAACATTAACCCCCTTCCCCACCACCAACCCACGCCACACACACACACACAACAAATATGGGCGCAATAACGCAACCCCTTGTATGAAATAAATAAAAGGTTTTGCTATGAATTTCTGAAGTCCTATAGCCCAGTGGTTAGAGCCATTCAAGTGAGAGTCCTGGATTAAATTCTAGGCAGGGTGAAACCTTGGGCAAATTTCTTTACTCCACACACATGATAATAATCCCTTGAAAAAACAATAAATTGGTCATTTCAATCCACGCCTGTTCATGGGACACTGCTGAGCGCAATTGGTGGCGCGTTTCGTCCACAAATACATAGTCAATTCACTTTACAGTATATTCTGTGAAGCGCTTTGAGATGTCTAGAAGATCAGTGGCTCAAAATGCAAGGATTATTATTATTATTATGGATTGTGCTGTTCTGAATTTGCTTTGTTCAATCCCCTACGGCACTTTAGTTGTCTCAATGGGGATTATTATTACTACTTTCAGAGCGGGAGACCAAACTGGAACTTAGTGGGTTAAATACCAACCTGGGAAAGAGATATGGGATATTTTGCATGCTGACATTTACCCCGACTGATATCCTGTAGGCATAAACCAACAGAGCATTATGGGAAACTGCAATAACAAGAGTCAACTTCAAACTTGTTCCTTAACATGGGCTAATGCACCTAAGATCAATTTACTCACTGAGTTTTTTTTTGGAGGTGGTGGTGGGGGCGAGTAGGGAGTGTTAAAATGCACAGTAAGCAAACCGTTTGATTTCCGACACTAAAGAATTGACAACAGTTGTGTGTTTTTTCCCTTTCCCTCTCTGTCTCTCTTTCTCTTTCTTTCGTTCAATGCAAAGCTGGTTCTGAATTTGGGTGGATGGTGGTGCTGGGGGAAGGGAAGGGGGAGAAACGTTGCCTGAAGTCATGCCAAGTCACTTGAAGAACAAAAAAAAATACAACAACAGAAAAAAAAACCTCCTGTAACAGAATGATAAATATTTCATTGATATCCCACAAGCTCCAAAGTGGACTCAGCTGTAGTTTTCTGGAAAACAAAATGGCATGTTGCTATATTGGGTTTGGTAACAAATGTTCCAATACCTTTTACCAAATGTACAGGAAATATGTATTTTTTTTGTTATTTTTTTTCCCCCGGGGGCGGGAAATCTTTGCACTCTGTAATAAATTTGTGTCCGTTTTAGTCCAGTGGCTCCTGTTTTATTCGAATGACTGGAGGAACGCGGCACAACCTTCGGATTTCCCGTCGTAGCACGTATTCGCTAAACTGGGAGGCATCCACACCGCCTCCGCAAGAACCCACGATCTCAAAGCCCTTCTGCTGTAGTCGCTCCAGGACCTGCCGAGGAGAAATCACAGAGGTTAGGTCCACACACACTCTACACACACTACACACAAGTACACCATGCATAGATACTGTATACACATACACACCACACCTATAGATACAGCCTCACACACATGCGCACACACACATAAATACGTTGTGCACATATACTGTACACACTACACATATACACACCATGCATATATACTGTATACACATATACACTACACCTACATATATTGCATACACATACATGCCACACATACAGATGCTGCACGCACATGCACACCACACATACACACTGCTCACATACACACACCTACAGATACTTGATGTACACCATGCACATAGACACTGCACACAGACATACATACATACACACGCGCACACATAACATACACACCGGATATGAGAACAACAAAATTACATTTATAGAGCACCTTTCACGTCGGGAGGCACTGTGGACGCATACACACCATAGATCATACACTATCACTGGCACATATACAACAACAACAAATTAGACTTATAAAGCGCCTTTCACATCGGGAGGACGTCCCAAGGCGCTGCACAAGAGGCGTGTGACCCGAGCTGGGAGGGGAGTGTTCGGGAGGGGGTAAGAAACGTAGGGGAGGTCGAAGAATTAGGGGGGGAACAGAAGGCACGGTCGAAAAGGAAAGTCTTCAAACCGGCCTTGAAAGAGGAAAGGGAGGAAACAAGGCAGAGGGATTGGGGGTTGGAGTTCCAAAGGGTGGAAGCGGAGAAACTGAAGGCCCGGCCTCCGATGGTGGGGCGGTTCGGGCGGGGGGCTTGGAGCAAGCCAAGTCCTGCTGAACGGAGGGTCCGGGTGGGCTTATAGGGGGAGAGTAGGTCGGAAAGATAGGGCGGGGCAACGCACACATACACACCACACACATAGATGCTGCTATGTGTACAGATATACAAACTCGGTCCACACCACACATACTGTACACATATTCACAGTACACACACGCATTGTGCACATATACTGTACACTAGGGTCCGTCGATATGGAAATTTTCCTATTTAGATATATCGATGGGCTCATATCGAGATATACCAAAATATCAATATTTTTGGGTTTTTCATACTGCGCATGCGCGCGCGATGCACGCATTCGGAGTGCGCGCACATTCCGGGTGCGCGCGCATTCGGGGCCTATCTCTTCAGGAGGTAAATATCTTTCTCTCTCTGTGTCTCTCACTCTCTCC
>JAAILG010008659.1:16968-27830 GCA_012026655.1 Hydrolagus affinis
ATATATTGCCGGACCCTACTGTACACTACACATACACGCGCTGGAAACACACACACACACACACACACACACCAAACACCACACACTGTGCACACATACCAGCAGAAATGAGCACGTGGATTGCTATGAACCAAAAACAACTACACACATCCCTTTCCACGTTTATAGGTAGGAAACGAGGAGAGACACTTGTAATACATTTGTATTACAGTGGGGTATAATGATAGGATCCATCTTGTGTCCAACACTAGCAGGAGCCACCTTTTTGTCGTGTGAGGATTAAGAACATCAAATCCTGTTATGAACACGGTGCCTGATAAACACTCAATAAACATTGCTAATATTAGACATCTGCATGGGATAGACACCATTGTGTCACTTTGCAGGCCTCCAAAGAAATCAGTCTTGACACGTTTCCTCTACTGAATAATGCATTAATGCACAGGATACATCTAAGAGAGCGACACATGAAACGGATCTTAATGCTGTGGGAAAACTCGCTCCAAAATGTCAAAATAAAAAAAAAATAAGACTCGCTGTGTTCAATGAACATGAATACTTTCAAAAGTTGATATGGAAAAGTTTCACCTATACAATATACAGTCAATTCACTTTACAGTCTATTCTTTGAAGTGCTTTGAGACTTGTGAAGATGTGATAAGGTGCTATAACAGCATTATTATTAATATTGAAAGTTCACCAATGACTGAATTACAGCAGGCAATGTTTTATACCCAGGTCTAGCTTTGCTCTTTTTAATGTAGCATTTTGGAATATCCAGAATTGGAAAAAAATAATTGATTTCAGTTTTAACTTTAAAGACGAGCTGTTCCTGAAAAAACTTAAAAGGAAACTGGCTTTCAAATCGAGGTTATGATTAAGAATTTACCAAATTTTGGACATTCTGAAATACAACACAATCAAAACTTACATTTATACAGCCTCACCCAACAAAAAAGAAAGCCCCAAAGTACTTAACTGCTGGCTGGACACGTCATCAAAAAAATGTGCAAAAAAAGCAAATCTATAATGAAATTCCCACTGGGGAAACGAACTGGAAATTTTCAATTCTGTTCAGTTCCCATAGGTTCTTGCCCATTTTACATAATAGCTATTTTAAAAAAAACTGTCATAAATTGCTTTTTTAAAAAAAGAAAAGTATATATAATCATTGAAATCAAGAGCAGGGAGTTAAGCTTCATTTGAGCTTCCTCGTTTTGGGGGCCATTGATTAATTTAATCCTTGCATTTGATATAGCGCTTTTCAAGTTCCCTAGATGTCTCAAAGCGCTTCACAGAATGTACTGTAAAGTGAATTGACTGTATGTTTGAGAGCAAAACATGGCAACCAGTTGCGCACTGCAGTGTCCCACAAACAGTCGTGGATTGAAATAACCAATTTTATTATTGTGTTTCTTATTAATAATCATCCTTGCATTTGATATAGCGCTTTTCACATCTTATCAATGTCTCAAAGCACTTCTCAGAATATACTGTAAAGTAAATTGACTGTATATTTGTAGGTGTGTGGAGAAAGAAAAATTGCCCAAGGTTTCGCCCTGACCTGCCTGGATTCGAACACAGGTCTTGTAAGGAGTGTGCTTGTAAGGAGTGTGCTCTTAACCACTGAGCTACAGGACTCCACTGCACAAAAGATACATTATACAAAGAGGGAGGATGAGAAGACAGATGTGGCCAAGAATTTGGGACGGACACCCAGCTGTTGGCTGGTGACTGACTGTACCTGCACAGAGTTGAGGTGGCAGTATCCATTCAGGGGGAATCGGATGACGTGCGTTGAGTCGTGGTTCCAGCCAGCGTTGATGGAATTACACATCACATCCCCGATTTCCGGGAAGACCTCCTCTATGAGGGACTTGTCTCCGCTCAGGGTGATGCGCTCGCCCAGATCTGGAGCCACTCGCACCACCAGGCACTCGCATGGCCGAGAGAACCTGCTCAGCTCCCGCTCCTGTTTCCACCTCTCCAACTCCGCCAACATGGGCTGCAGTTGAAAGTATTTGGCTTCTTCGTATAACAAACTGTAATCCTGCAACATACGACACACAACACAGGAGATCATTTAGCAATAGTAATAATAATAATAATCCTTACATTCGATATCGCGCTTTATCTCATCATTGAGATATCTCAAAGGGTCTCCCAGGATATACTGTAAATTAATTGACTTGTGTATTTTGGGGGAGAAGTGGGGCAGCCAGTTGCACACAGTAGTGTCCCACAAATGGTGGTGGTTTTGAGTGACTGGATTATTATTATTTTTTTGGAGGGTTTATAGCCCCATGGAAAGCAATCTACTAATCGACTTTCAATCAGTTGCATTGGGTCGTTCAACTAGGAACGAGAGTGCCTCACTGGGCCAAGTGGAAGCCGTGTGTGTGTGTGTGTGTGTGTGTCTGTTTGAGGGGCAGGTAATGTAAAGATCCATAAAACAGTGGCGTTATAGTAATAGAAATAAATAAGCATATTTAATAATTGCTGCATTTGATATCACTGGATCACCGACCACATCCATAATAATAATCCTTGCATTTGAGACATCTCAAAGCACCTCAAAGAATATATTGTAAAGTGAATTTTGCGTATTTTGACTGTATTCAAGACATGTCAAAGTGCTTTGCAGAATGTACTGTATATTTTGTGGGCAAAATGAACTTAAAAGATTTCACATTTCACAATACACGACTGTTTGTGGGACACTGCTGCATTTTGCCCACAAATATACAGTCAATTCACTCTACAGTATATTCTGTGAAGAGTTTTGAGAAGTTTAGAAGATGTGAAAAGCGCTATATCAAAATGCAAGGATTATTATTTTTATAAATGAACTAGGGTTAGACAACCCGCTCCTCATTTTAGACTTCAATCATAAGAATGGACATCAAGAGTAACATCAGTGCTGTGGCAGAAAGGAGGAATCGAGGCTGTGATTTTGGTTTAAATTTCAGTGCCTTGGGTTGACCTCCTGTTGTGGAGGGTGCTTGATAAATGTAATTTGTTGTTGTTGCTGAAATCTGTGAGATGTCATCCTGATGTGAAGGGGCTGAGTAAAGGTGAACCTCATAGTAAAGCAGCAATGATGTCAGAAGAACTATCCCCAAAATGGGCAGGACCCGACTGTCAGAGAAACAGGCCCCACAGAGCGATGCTCCCATTCACATTGAACTTAATTCAGTAATAATTATCCTTGTGCTTCACGGAATATGTTGTAAAGTGAATTGGCTGTATATTTTGTAGGCGAAACACAACAAACCAATTTCCCACAGCAATGTCCTACAAACAGCGATGGATTGACTGACCAAATTATTAGTACAGGTATGTTTAAAATTTCTTTTTGACACAATTATTACCTTTGGAAAAGTAACCCGACAAGTGACTAACAACAGGGTTCCTACTCACTGCTATGTAAACAGAGACGTGTGGAGTAAGGAAACTTGCCCAACATTTCGCCCTGCTTAGGAATTGATTGGGACGTTTAAATGGCTGATGGTTGATACTTGGGATGTAAGGGCATTAAGGGATAAGTAGAAAAGGCGAGGAAATAGGATTAAGTGATCTGCTATTATCCAATAAAAGGATGTTCTACGGGGCTGAATTACATATTTCTGTTACTATGTGACTGTGTGCTATTCCATAGTCAACAAGAATTTGCCCATTTTCTACACCTATTAAACCATAATAATCCATGCAGTTGATATAGCCCCTTTCACATCAGGAGGACATCTCAAAGTGCATTTACATAGAATATAAAGCACAAAATCAGGCCATTCGGCCCAACTGGTCTATGTATTCATCCGTCACATGGGCCATCTCCTGCCCTTCCTCAATTTAAGCCTATCAGCATAACCTTTTATTTCTTTCTCCCTCATTGACTTATCTCGCTTCCTCTTAAATGCGTCGATGCTATTCGCCTCAACTACTCCTTGTGGTAGTAAGTTCCACATTCCCACGACTCTTTGGGTAAAGAAGTTTCTTCTGGCTTCTCTATTTGATTTCTAAAATTGAGGGGATCTGTTCAGCCACCTGTACCCCATCTACTACTACCCCTCCATTACCTCTCCCTCAGGATCCAACTCCCTATCTCTCTCTCCTCCTTCTCTGCTCTCATCCAGAAAATGAAACACATCACTTGCTCCCTTGAACCCATCTCCACTTCTCTCCTCATCTCCTAGCTCCACCTCCTAGACCCCTCTCCTAACTGACATCATCAACCTCTCCCTGTCCATCGGCACTTTTCCCACCCCTCTATAAACAGCTGTCTTCACCCCCATCCTGAAAAAATCTTCCCTGGACCCATCCCTACTCTCCAGCTACTGCCCCATCTCCAACCTTCCATTCCTCTCTAAGGCTCTGGAAAGAGTCGTTGAGTCCCAGCTTTGCTCCTTTCTCTCTCGCCACTCCCTCTTTGAACCCCTACAATCTGGTTTCCGCGCTGGCCTTGGCATGGAGACAGCCCCGGTCAAAGTCTCTAACGACATTTTAAACTCTCTTTGCCTCCTTGTCCTCTCTGCTGCCGTTGACACAGCTGACCACTCCATCCTCCTACACCGCCTCTCCTCCCAGCTCAATCTTCATGGACCTGCCCTCACTTGGTTCGACTCTTACCTTTCTCACCATCTCCACTTTGTCGCCACAAATGGCTTCTCTTCGAGCCCCCGCACTGTGTGGTGTTGCCCAGGGCTTTGTTCTTAACCTCCTACTTTTCAATATTTATATGTTCCCCCTGGTGACATCATCCGCAAACACGGGGTCGACTTCCACATGTATGCTGATGACATCCAACTTCATCTTTCTGCCTCTACCTTCAATTCCAGGACCACTACTGTCCTGACAGACTGCCTGTCAGACATCAAGTCCTGGATGAGAGGTAACTTTCTACAGTTGAATGTCAACAAGACCAAAGCCCTCCTGATTGGCTCGCGCTAGTGCCTTCACACATCAGGTACTGGCAGAATCAACCTCCACGGTTGCACACTCCACCTCACCAAGCCAGTCATGGATCTTGGTGTCTTGTTCGATCCTCAACGGTCTTTCCTCCCCCACATCCAAGTCTTGACCTGCTCTGCCTTCCCTCACCTCCGAGGCCACTGAAACTCTCACACTGAATGCCTTCATCACATCCAGGCTCGACTACACCAATGCCCTGCTTGTCGGCCTTTCCAATTCCTCCCTCCATAGGCTGCAGATCATCCAGAACTCTGCAGCCCATGTCATCCATCGCTCCAAGCTCTATGACCTCCATCTTCCCCATTCTCGCCAGACTCCATTGGCTCTCCATCACCCAGAAAATTCAATTCAAGATCCTGGTCCTTACCTACAAAACCCCCATGGCCTTGCCCCACCTTACCTTTGCGACCTCCTAACCCCCTCTGGAATTCCATCCTGCAGCCCCTCTGCTTTGCCCACACCATAGCCTCCTTCAAGTGCAGCCTGAAGACCCTCCTCTTCGACGGTTTCATCAGTCATCCCAAATCCCCACCTTCTCCTCCACCGTCCCCGATCCCGAAGCCAGCTCGGGTCTGAAACATTGACTGTCCAGCGCCCTGAGACGTCCTCCCGACATGAATTCTAATTTCCTGCTTTCTTCCCATATCCCTTAATACCCTGATCTACCAAAAATCTATCTACCTCATTCTTGAACGTGTGGATGGATCCAGCAACCATAGCCTTTTGGAGGAGACAATTCCAGATTTCTACCACCCTTTGAGTAAAAACATGCTTCCTGATTTCACTCTGAAATGGCCTGGTTCTGATTTTAAAACTATTCCTTATTTTGGATTCCCCACCAGTGGAAATATCTTCTTGGTATCTATCCTATCAAATCCCTTTATCATCATAAATACCTCAATCGAATCACCCCTCAACCTTCTAAACCTTCTAAGTTTACACAACCTTTCCTCATAGCTTAACCCCTTAACAGCTGAAGCATCATTTCTTCCCCTTCGTATTCCAGGCCCCTCGAGATAAAGGCCAACATTAAATTCGCCTTTTTGATGGCGTTTTGCACCTAGGAACTACACTGAACATTTCCACAGCTTTGCCCACTCATTTAATCTGTCTAAGTCGCTTTGTAACGTCTTATTCCCATCTGTACAATTTACTGAGCCTCCTAGCTTTGTTCAGTCTGCAAACCTGGATACAAAACTTTCTATTCCTTCATTCAAGTCATTTATTTATAGAGCGAAAAGCTGAGGTCCCAGTACAGATCCCTGGGGGACACCACTTGTCACGTCCCACCAATCAGAGAATGTTCCCTTTATCCCTACTCTCTGTTTCCTAACTCCCAATCAATTGCCAAGCCACATCACAGGGTTACCTCTGAATCCATGTGCTTCCATTTTTGCTAATAATCCTTCGTGCGGAATCTTATTAAATGCCTCTGGATGTCCATATAAACGACATCCATAGACACTCTCTTATCTACATTTTAATCACCTCCTCAAAAAATTCAACTAGAGCAGAAAGAAACAACCTACCCTTTACAAACCCATGCTGACGCTCTTTGACTAGCCTATACTTGTCCAAATGTTCAGTGACTGATGATGGATTCCAGTATTTTCCCTACAACTGATGTTAAGCTGACAGGTCTGTAGTTTCCTGATTGATTGATTGATTGATTGATTGATTGATTGATTGATTGATTTCCCTCCCTCTCTCCCTCCATAAATGTAATTTTGTTGTTGTTCTTCTTCTTAAATAATGGGGTGACATTTGCAATTTTCCAATCTAAGGGCACAATTCCTGAAACTCGTGAGCTTTGGAAAATGATGACAAGTACATCTGCAATTTCCTCTCCTATTTCCTTTATCACCCTGGGGTGGAAACTATCAAGTCATGGAGATTTGTCCATCTTGAGTTTCATTGTGTTGCCCGTTACCATTTTTAAATTTATAATAATTTGGTTACGCATTTTACTTTGACTTATTTGTAGCTTCCACAGGATGGCTGGTATTTTTTCCCTCATCAGCTACTCTTAAAACGGTAATGAAGTATTTATTTAACAAGTCAGCTGTTTCCTTATTTTCCGTTATAGTCTCATCTGCATCTGACTTTAATGGGCCCACATTCCTCTTGGCTTCTCTTTCTCTTAATATATTTATAAAAGCTTCTACTATTGGTTTTCGCCCATTAAATATACACCCAATTCACTTTACAGTATATTCTGTGAAGCGCTTAGAGATGGATCATGTGCTATGTGAAAAGCAAGTATTATGATTATTATTTATTATCATTATTAATATCCCTTGCAAGTTTTTATTCTATTCCCTTTTTGCTCCTGTTATTATTTTCTTTGTATCCCTTTGTGGCCTTTTGTAGTTGCCAGGGAAAGCGATCCCTGACCAGCATCGCTTTCCTCCACCTACGCCACATTGACTGTCTCTGACAATACCTCACTCCAAAAGAGGCTGAAACCCTTGTCCCTGCCTTCGTCACCTCTCGGCTGGACTACTCTAACACCCTCCTCGCTGGTCTCCTCTCCTCCACTACTCACAAAATTCAACTCATCCCAAACTCCGCAGGCTGCATTCTCACCCACACTAAACTCCACATCCCGATTACCCCAGTCCTTGCCAAACTCCACTGGCTCCCTGTCACAGAGCAGATCAACTTCAAGATGCTCACTCAAGTATTTATCCCTCCATGCCTTGGCATCCCCCACCTCCCACCTCTCTAACCTCCTCTCTCCTCACAGCAGTACCCACTGCCTCCACTCAACTAGCTCCAGCCTCCTCCTTGTCCACTCTACCATCGGCAGCTACTGCGCCACTAAGCAATGAGAGTCCCTCCTTCAACCTCTTTGCCTTGCTCCCTCTTTCCCCATTTTCAGGTTGTGCCTGACGACCTTCCTCTTTGACCATGCTGATGATCACCTTCCCCCTCGCCCTGGCTCAGCATCAAGCTAAGCGCTCTGGGACACCGCCTGGAATGTTGGGGGGCTATATAAATCCAAGTTGTTGTTCTCCCAGTCCTCTCTATTCCCACTTTTTCTTGGATTGGAGAAAGCCTTTTCTTTTATATACGTCTCTAACCCTTTTGCCAACCATAGTTGCTTAACTGCACAACTGGAGCTTTTGCATTTTAGGGGTATGTCCTTGAGACCAGTTGAATCTCACTTCAGCTTCACGGTTTTGCAGTGGAGTTGGTGTGGAGTTCCCCTTACTGCTAGGCAAACAGCGGTGCGTGGGGTAAGGAAACTTGCATAGGGTTTTGCCCTGCCCTAGAATCGAACCCGGATCCTCCCGCTAACCACTACGCTGCAGACTATGTATTCAATGTAAAGTTGCGGCTGTTGGGTGCACAGACTTACTTTGAAATCGTCAGGAATAAGAAGTCTTGATGTTCGAAGAAAGTTCAATATGTAACGAAACATCTGACCATCTCGATCAATAAAGTAGTGTTGCTTGAGGCTATCCAGGACAATGGGTTCTGTGCCATCAAAGAGCCGGCCAATTCTGTAACAGATGAACACAGAATCATTGTAGTAACGCAGATAAGATACATAATTGTCATTCATTCTTCAACCAAATGCGTTTGTACAACCACAGCATTTTCAGAAGAGGAAGTTACAAAGTGACCGACGCCTGGCTGGTCCAACCTTTTGGCTGCTGAGGGCCGGGTGCCCTATTTGAGCTGCCCTTTACACTCTACACTGCATCCTCCTGTTCCACTGTCATGGTGCATCCCAAATTATCATTCTGGTTTAATTTTTCAACCCCATTCAAAATGTTATATGCCTCGGCATGATTCCTTCTGAATCATCATCTCTCAAGACCGAAGAGCCCCTAGATTGTCATACTTCATTTTATGAACAAATTACATTGTCGTTGCTGATTGCTCATTTTCTAAATGAATGAATGAAAGCTAGATGGACTGCCTGATTTATTTCCCCTTACTTACAAGGACTTGCCAGAAAGGGTGGTTGACCCCAGGGCACTGAACTCAATTAAAAAGCAGCGTGATGCTGTAATGGGAGGACAGTAAGGGAAGGGATTCTGGAAGGATGAAATTAAAAGGACCGAAGGACCTTCTTCATCCATATAGATCTCATTAACCTGCGATAGTAACTTGTGTTTGGTAATTTAACCTAGTTGGGGGAAAATCATTTGAAATTTAATTCAAGGAACCTTAACTTTGTATAATGAGGCACAAAAACGACTTGGGAGACTGGCAAATAATTAAAGTGGAAAATGTTCCCTGCAAGAGAAATGTTTGGAATTTAATGAAAATTCTGCAGGTGAAAGATCCATTCACTGAGTGTATGCTGAAGTGTTTAACGACCAGATACATTGGAATGGAAGAGAAAAGATTTGGACGCAGGTAGCAACCACAGCTCATGTCATGACTGGAAGCACAAAAGGCAGGTTCGAAATGTTTGCACACAAAGAATTTGGGAACATGTCACCGCAAGCAGCTGTTGAAACCGAATCAATAACGCTGTTTATAAAGGAATTAAACAAACGTTTGAAGAAAAAAGAGATAAAAGAGCGTCAGAGACAATGGCTTCTGTGTGGACCTATTGATTGGCAGGCATGGTAGACCAAATTGCCTATTACGCAAGAGTTTTTAAATAAAAAAATCCAACCAAACATACCTCAAATTAGAAATGAAATGGTCACAGGATCGCAAAATTGGTCCAGATGACAGAGACCCTTTGGCCCATTCACCCCAGCTCTTCAGAAACCCCACCCTACTGCCATACTGCCACAACATCGTGCTGCTTTTTAAATGAGTCCCAGTATCCTGACCTCATCCTTCCTGGCAATGGTTGACTGTTCCAGTCAAAAAATTATCCTAAAATTGCCCTTTGCAACTGTAAACCTATGTCCACTGTCTTCTAAATTACTTTATACTCAGTAGTGGTGATAGCTAGTCACATCTAAGAAACAAAGTGCCCCTCTTTGTACTTCTTAGCAATGAGCAGACAAGCAGAATGGAATTTCAGATCTGAAATACAGGAGTGAGAGGAAAGGAGATAAGGGATGTGAGGGAGGGGCTACAGGAGTCACTGTTGATTATTGGTTAATTATTATTATTAGTGATTATTGTTGTTTATCAATTTGGGGTAATAATTCCTTCAATTTTTTTTTAAATAATGATTTGGTCACTCTATCTTGACTATTTGTGGGGCACTGCTGTGTGCAATTGGCTGCTAAGTTTCGCCCCCCCCACCCCAAATATACAATTGATTCGCTTTACAATTTATCCTGTGAAGTGCCTTGAGTCTTCTCAACGTAATAAGGCGCTATATCAAATGTAAGAATTATAATAATAATCACTGCATTTGACACAGTGCTTTTCAAGTCTTCTAGACATCTCAAAGTGCTTCAAAGAATACACTGTAAAGTCAATTGACTGTATATTTGTGGGCAAAACGCGGCAGCCAATTGCACACAGCAGTGTCCCACAAATAGCCGTGGATTGAAATGATCAAATTTATTAATATTTTGTTTCGCTTAGGCAACATCATTGACCCCAAGGGAAAATCTTGAGCAGTGGAACAACAACAAAACTGCATTTGTACAGCGTCTTTCACGTCAGGAGAATTGGAAGCAACACGTGTCTTAAAGTAGATGTTCTGTAAGTAATTTAAGATAAATAAAACAAAATGAAATGCAGTAGCATGAAAGCAGAAGGATAGTAATACATTGGAGTTATTATTATTGTTATATTGTATTATCCCGCACCCGCCTCCGCGACCATATAACCCCCACCCTCGCCCGTCTCCACTGGCTCCCCATTCTCCAGAGGATCGAGTTCAAGATCCTCGTCCTCACCTTCAAGGCCTTACATGGCCTTGCCCCGCCCTATTTAACCAATTTACTCTCCCCCTACAAGCCCAC